>JAHHZJ010007332.1:0-21335 GCA_021437245.1 Aegilops speltoides | reverse complement strand
TCCTTTTTTCATCGCAATTGCTCAGCCTTTTGTCTTCTTCACTTATAGGCGTATGAAGAATTGGAGTTGGTGTGTGCAGAGGAGCCGAGGACTGTGGTATAGCTTTCTTCAAAGCAATCTGTGCATGTTCTCGATTTCTTCATTTTCTTCAGCGCACCACTAGTGGATGCCCTAGAATTTCTTCAAGGCCGGAATTGAGTCATCACTCGAACTTAGATTCTCATCAAGATGTCGAAAGTCATCAAGCAGGTCAGACAGTTCTTCAAAGAAGTGAGAGTAGTCTTCACTCGAGGATTTTCTTGTTGCGATGGAGCTGCAATAGTTGTCATTTTCTTCACAAATTGATTTAATCTCACCTTGGCTCCTTGCCAATCAGCATTGTACGATCGAAATCCTTGCCGAGGGCTTGAATTTCAGATTGTGCTTTGAGAAGTTCTTCAGAGTCAAGTTGATGATGTTCTTCCTCGTAAGCTTCTCCTTTCGCTTGTGTTCTCTTGATCTCACGAACCTTTTCAAATTTCCATTTCTCTTCAGATGAAATGGTTCAAGATATGACTTTGACCAGAGTCAGGCGATCAGTGAATGGGAGTGTTTGGATCTTGATGCCATAGGTCGATGAAGTCAAGGATCTTCTTCAGATCCGTAGCAGAGGCACATTTGTTCTTTTGGCTCTAGTGGCCTTTGGTCATCTGCTCCGATGATTTCTGAAGTTCTTCATCGAAGCTTCGCCATCGAGGGCACATTGAATGCAACCTGCTTCTTCTTTGACTTGGCCGAGGACCGGCCCAAAGAGCTTGCTTTTGTCTTCAGCAGAGTGGGGCTCGATGAGGACATTGGTGCAACTGAGGAACTTGCCGAGACACTGTATAATTGAGAAACCCCGAGTCCTTTGACATGTAGCAAGATGCACATGAGTTGAGGACTTGGAGGAGCTCACGAGGATTTTGAATGAGCAGCAAGAGACCGAGGAATTTGCCATGAGGGTGCGGGCCGAGAACTGGCCGTGAGGGCGCTTAATGGTGAAGCACTTGGCTTGAGCAGCTTCTTCGGCATTGATTTCTCGGCTTGACCGAGGGCTCAGCAGCAGCAGCAGCAGAATCCTCATTGAATTTCCTCATTGCCTCCTTGGCCTGTCTTGCCAATTTGGCTTGGCGCCTAGACCATTCTTCAGAAAGTCTTCACCACGCTTGATGCCGGTGGGATCACGACTGGCCAAAAGCCAAAGGAGCTCTTGGGCATGGAGGATTTAAGGCTAATTTCTCATGTACTTGGGAGAAACATAGCGATATTCCCTCCATTCTCATGCCCATCTTCTTTCTATCCTCTCAGATGCACTTTATGCCTGATTTTTGGTCTCTTGCCAAACTTGGATTCATCAGTCTCGAGTAATCTTTGTATATTTCATCAGAATCTCAAAGGGCCATGACCTCCTGCTTCTTTCCTCCCTTCGTGGTCTCTTGCCTTCCGCCATTTTCTTCAGATGAGGAATTTGAACTATAGAGCACTCAAGAAGTATGCAGTTTTTCTTCGAGGAACGCGCAAATGAGTTAAGTTGATAAGAACCTAGTGATTCAAGAATGACATGAGTACCGTGGAACAGAGTGTAGGTGCGAGGAATTTGGAGAGGTCATATGCTCGTAAGATTTTTCAAAAGGAACAAGTTTTGAGGAATTTGACCAGCTTGAGCCTTGAGGAATTTCACTAAGCTGCTTGCCTTAGGTTCCAGAGTTGTACGATTGAAAATCCGCACAATTGAGGAATCTTGAAGAATTGAATGCTTAGAGAGATAAATCAAGAGCATATAGTGTGTGAGGTGTTCATATGTGAAGATTTGAAGACCAAAACACCTTTGAAGATTTTCTAAAGATTTGAGAATCAAAGTGAGTAATAAAAGTGACTTTTAATTACCCGAATCAAGAACACGATTTAACAGAATGAACTCGAGTGAAGTTCACACGTTAGATGTCCCACGCCTAACTTGGCAGAGGGAGATGGCTACGGCAATGGAGTGAAGATTTCCGCGCCAAGCACGAAGTACGACGGCGACGAGGTCGAGGCAAGGAAGCTCTTCCTCACCGACGGAGTAGCGCGCGCTTAGGGTTTGAGGAGAGCTCGAGGAGAGACAGACGAGCGGAGTAAATGAAGTAAGGAAGGAGAGGGTATTGATAGCCATCAGAAAAACTGTTCGCTCAAGATTTTGGGACTAACATGCCCCTGCCCTTTCTCCTTCACGCGACATGTGTCACCCACGCATCGTGCGTATGAGATCGTAAGATCGTGGGTGATTAAACTAATGTATCATGGGAGCGGAACGGTTTGAGCGGTAAAACCAAAAATCTGGATAAGATTTGTTTAAAATTTCGCTCGCAATTTCTTCAACCTGTCAAGGACACAAAGGAAGACTTTGAACGAGTTTCAATCGAACGCATATGAAGAATTTGTGAATAGATTGGGTTGAGTATAGCATAGAGGGGAAGGATCCGATCACATTCACTTAGCGTAAATCACAACTTGAAGAATTAGCAATAAGTGAATGTCAGAGAGGACATAAACTCACATATGTATATAGCCAATGAAGAAAAACAACTGAGTCATTGAAGATTTTGCAAAGTTGAAGAATTTGAAAAATCGAGGAATTTCAAAATGAGGAAAACTCAAATTGAAGATTTTCAACTTTGTGGTAGTGGAGCTCAATCAGATAAGAATGATGATTTCGCATAATCACGCATAATTGTCGAGGGTTCTCGAGAATCAAATTCTTCATTAATTTCTTCACACTTAGAGTGTTATTCTTCATTGATTGAAGAAAACGCTTCTTCATGTGTTGCACATCTAAGTCATCAATTTCGCATAAGGGTTAGGATGTGTCCTTTTCAAAGAACATTCAAGATTCTAAGATATTTAGCTCACACCGCAACTTGCTAAATCTCTTCTCATCCAAGGGCTTAGTGAAGATATCAGCTAGCTGTTCTTCGCCTTCACATGCTCGATGGAGATATCGCCTTCAACACATGATCACGAAGAAAATGATGACGAACTGATGTGCTTAGTCTTCGAAAGTGTTGAACTGGTTGTGAGCAATCTTGATGGCACTCTCATTGTCGCAGAGGAGAGGCACATTCTTCACGCTGACGCCATAGTCCTTGAGGGTTTGCTTCATCCAAAGCAGCTTGAGCATAGCATGAGCCAAGAAGAATGTGTTCATCAAAGAGAGATCGTGATACTGCACTGCTTTTGAGGACCAATGCACAAAGATCGTCCGAGGAAATGACAAGTGCCATGTTGACTTATGGTCCACACGATCACCAAAGATAGTCGAGTCGTAATATCCAATGAGATCAAAAGCAGAGCCCTTTGGGGTACCATAATCCTAGTGTTGGTGTGTGAGCTAGATATCAAGAATATGCTTCACAGCCTTATGGTGTGATTCTCTCGCAGCTTGAAATCGGGCACACATGCAAACACTAAGCATTATATCCGCCTAGATGCACATAAGTACAATAAAGAACCAATCATGGAGCGTATACCTTGTGATCAAGTCAATACCATTTTCATCAAGGCATAGATGGCCATTTGTGGGCATAGGAATTTTGACGCTTTTGCAATCTTGCATGCCAATTTCCTCAAGACATCTTTGAGGTATTTCTCCGAGATATGAATATGCCATTGCGCCGATTTAATTTGAAGACCTAAGAAGAATTTCAACTCTCCCATCATAGACATTTGATATTCTTCACTCATCATGTAGGCAAATTCATCATCAGATCGTTGGTTAGTACAGCCAAAGATAATATCATCAACATATATTTGGCACACAACCAGTTCACCATCATATGATTTAGTAAAGAGAGTAGGGTCAAGTGAACTGGTGTGAAGCCATTCTTCACGTAAGAATTCCTTCAATGTGTCATACCACGCCGAGGGGCTTGCTTGAGGCCATAGAGAGCCTTATTGAGTCTCAAGACTTTGTCGATTCTTGGGATCTTCAAAACCGGGGTTGAGCAACATATACTTCTTCCTCAAGCTTACCATTGAGGAATGCACTTTTCACATCCATTTGATATAAGATGATATCATGATGGTTAGCATAGGCAAGTAAATGCAATAGCCTTAAGTCTAGCAACAGTGCAAAAGTTTCATCAAATCAATTCCTTCAACCTCGTGTGTAGCCTTGAGCTACTAGTCGTGCCTTTATTCCTCACCACAAGGCCATTTTCATCTTGCTTGTTGCGGTAGATCCACTTTGTGCCAATGATATTATGTTTATGAGGATCTCGGCGATTTACCAATTCCTTACATTGTTCAACTCAATTGATGTAATTCTTCTTGCATAGCCTGAATCCACTCCTCGCCCAAATGCTTCATCTACCTTAGTGGGCTCGAGATAGAAACAAAAGCATAGTGCCCACAAAAGTTAGATAAGTGTGAGGATTTTGAGCGCAGGAGAGGACCTCGTGCACTAATGTCATCGATGATCTTCTCCACTTGCACTTCTTTTGCAACACGGATGAGTTGGTGTCGCCGAGGATTTTGATCAGCATTTTCTTCAAAGACCATTTTCCTCATCATGTTCTTTCAGTGCATCACCGATGTTCTTCACGAATGAATGAATTCTTCAAGAGATTCTTCAAGAGGGAATAACATCCTCAAGAGCTCTTGAGCTTGATAGCATCCTCAAAGTTGGTTCATCTAACACTGTAGGTAGGTGCTCTTTCAGCCATTAGTTTTCATCGAATCCGCACATCTACAAAGGTCAACAATCTTGTGAAGAACAATGTTGAAGACTCAGAGGTGTGCGAGTCCTTTCCAGAACCAAGCATAAACCTTCATGTGCTTTCTGCAAATTTAGAGTTGTGGTGAGGATCTCTAATCCAACATTTAGCAATCAAGACTTTGAAATAACTCACATTGGGTTTCTTGTCTGAGGAGTTCATAGGCGTCTTCTTGAAGAATTTGTGAAGATATACTCTATTGATGATGTGGCGAAGATCAATTGCAATCAATCCGTAAACGCCGAGGCATTTTGTATTCATCAAGCATAGTGCGAGCCATCTCAACAAGAGTTCTGTTTTGCGCCCACGACGCCATTCTCACGAGGAGTATAGGGAGCAGATAATTCATGAGTAATACCAAGTTCATCAAATAGGCATCAAGACCGAATTTTGAACTCGCCCATTGTCACTTCGATATGCTTGATCTTCACACCAAAGTTGGTTGAAGCCCTCGAGGAAAATCGCTTGAAGACTTCCTACACTTCATGTTTGTAAGCAACAATGTGTACCCATGTATATCGAGAATAATCATCAACAATGACAAAACCATATAGAGATGCATCATTAGTGACCGCTGAATAATGGTTAGGTCAAGAGGTCCATGTGAAGCAATTCAATGGACGGTAGTGGTCATGATAGTCTTCGCTGGTGCTTGGCCTTGGTCATTTTTCCGCTTCACATGTTCGCATAAGTGATCCTTGAGGAATTTGACATTTTCAATGCCAATGACATGCTTCTTCTTCGCAAGCGTGTTCAAATTCCTCATGCCCGCATGACCAAGTCGTCGATGCCATAGCCAGCCTTCCAAGCTTTTGCAAGTAGCACACGGCTGGTTGTGGTCCTCAGAGAGAAATCAACAATATACGATCTCTCTCCTAAAGCCTTCAAGACTTTGGAATTGTCACTCCATAATCACAACACAACGATATTTGCCAAGACAACAACCATATCAAGATCACAAAGCATTGAGATCGACATAGATTGTATCCTAAGGACTCAACAAGCATGACTTTGTCCATGTGCTTATCCTTAGAGATAGCAACCTTACCAAGACCCAATACCGACTTTTGCCTTTGTCAAGAAAGATGATATGCTTCAGAGGTGAAGGTGATAAGGAACATCCATCAATAGATTCTTGTCACCACCATGTGATTTGTACATCCACTATCGAGGACCCATTCAGGGTTTTGGGTTGATCATCCCGCAGATGAATTAGTGTAGCTATAACTTCATATGCTTCATCAGAAGAATATGATATCAAGTTCATCGATGAATTTCATCAAGCAAAGAAATGATATAGCGATGAGGACGTGTGAAATGAAAGTTCATTTCATCATGATTCGCTTAGGCCCTTTCAGCATTATGTCGTCCTCAAGAAATTCTTCAGACGTTAGAGCACGCCCGAGACCTCGACCCGCAGAAGAGATTAGTTCTTTTTCTTCACCACCCACATCCGAGGGGTGGCAAAGAGTTCATCATCCCATGAAGCACCATGTGAGAAAGGTGGCAAAGATGCCAAACCATTTCGCTTAGCATGAGAGGGGTTAGGTATGCATATGAATAAGGAGTAATTCTTCGAGGACTTATGAACATAATGGTTTGAAGAATAATGCACATATTCATAGCCCTTAGCTCTACCTCATGAGATGAGTTGTTAGCACGATGATAACCATATGAGGACTTTGATCTAGTTGAGGAATTTGATCCTCGTGAAGAATTTGGTCCATATGAGGACTTGGATCCATATGAAGAGTTTGGTCCATATGAAGAATTTGATCTGGGGTTCTGTTCTTCATAGGTGGTGTCATGAGGACATTCACCAAGACTTTCAACACAGCCTTTTGGGAACCCAGATTTTCTTCATAGGGGAACCGCTCTCAGCTTAGTGCCAACATATCTAGCAAATACTTCACCATTCTGATTTTTGAACAGTTTATAGTTGAGTCAAATGACTCATCGAAGAATGAGGAGATTCACATGTAAAGCCGATAAGTTAGATGGATCAATCGAGGTCCCTTTGCAAAGAACCCATGAGATTTTGGGATACCGCTAGCTTCCAATATGTTCCATCGGCATTGAGTTTCCTCTCAAAGGCAATACCTCTTTCCTAGGGTTTCGTGAGGATCTCGCTTTTGAGCACATCACAAAGTGTCTCGATGCCCTTTGAGGCTTTTGTACATGCCCTCATGTACAACTCCTTCATCTGCATTGTCAAGGATACTTAGCAATATCCTCGATGAGGAATTAATGATAGAAGAGGCGATGAAGATTTTGTAACATTTGAAGCATTTGAACATTCAGTGAAGAATTAGCGATTCACGCTCAATGCACTTTAAGCATGGAGGAACAAATTTTCTCGAGAAGCGCTGATTTGTTGAGCTAGTAATGAATCGCACTCCTTCCAAGATCTTCATAACACACTCTTAGCTTTTCAAGATCTTCCTTTCTTTGAAGAGCTTCAAGAGAAAGCTTCTCTGATCATGCTTTTCTTGAAGAAATTCATAAGAAAGTTTCTCATGATCGATAAGAGAGAGTTATGATGACCTTGAAGGTTATCATACTTAGACCAAGTCTCTCAAGATTTTCACCAGTAGCTTTTAGTGCGATCCATTTCTTCACCCAACATATCATCACTTTTATGTAGCATGTTTTGAACCTTTTCAAGAGCCCGTTGTTGTTTCACAAACAATTTTAGCAAGTTTAGAGTAGCTAGGCTTAAGATCCTCATCGATTCATTTTCACTAGAATCGAGGAGTTGTATTTAGTACCTTAGCCCTTTTGCCATGAAGCAATAGGTGGGAGCATAGCCATCATTATCTTCATCAGCTTGTTTGGTGAGTCGGCTTTTCAGTTGAAGATGGACTTGCCGAAAAGCAAGAGTAACGCCGACTCGCCACACCTGCACTCAGATTCTTCGACTCCTCTTCATCATTTTCCTCAGATTCAGCTTCAGAGTCCATTTCTTGCCAATGAATGCCCGAGCTTTCTTGAGCTGCCCTTCTTGTGAGATGAAGACTTTGATGGTTTTGAAGACTAAGATTTTGATGATTTCTTCTTCTTCTTCATATCATCGTAATCGTAGTCCTTGTATTTCTTCTTCTTCATTTCCTTTTCCCATCGAGGACAATCTTGAATATAGTGACCACGCTTTTGCATTTGTGGCTAAGTCTTCTTGTAGTCACCGGATGAAGAATCATTTCTCTTGAGGGTTTTCCAAAGCACCACGCCTTGTGAACTTGAATTTCTTCACAAGCGTAGCTAGATCCTGCTCGTTCTTCAGATCACCAAGGCTACTACCGTAATCTTCACATTGAGAGTCGACACAACCTTAGCCTTCGTGGCACGTGGTTTGCCATAGTTTGAGCCATAGAGATCTTCTCTTCAGAAGTCGAACTCATGAGTGTTAAGCCTTTCGAGGATATCAGCAGGATCGCTTTACTTGTAGTCAGACGTTCTTGTATCATCAGCCCCGAGTATCAAATGAGGAATCAAGTATCTTAGCAGCTTCTTCACAACTTCATGATCGCGATGTCATGGCACCGAGGGCTTGAAGCTCATTTGAGATGACAAGAAGGCGATCAAAGGTTTGTTGACATTTTCGTTGTCGAGTCTTTTGAAGCGGTTGAAGAGATTCCAAGAACATCAACTCGAGAGTCACGCTTGAGTTGAGACTCCTTCATTTACTTTGGACAGCCTATCCCGTATAAGCTTAGCAGCTTCCAAAGCACTCACTCTTCCATACCGCCCTTTGCTCGATGGCCACAGATGATATTCTTCGCTTGAGAGTCGAGTTGTTTGAATCTCTTCACATCGGTAGCGGCCGTGTTTTAGTGATGAGGGGACACCATTTTCCACAACATACCGTAGATCATTGTCATTGCCTCAAGATGCATTCGATCTTGTTCTTCCAAAGAGGGGTAGTCCGCTCCATCAAAGGTGGGATACCCAACGAGACCTTGATCATAATCAAGGGTCGATATAACTAAAACTCCAAAGTGTTAAACTAAAATCACACGTAACAAGGAGTACCTTGCTCGATACCAATTGAAAGTGCTATATCGACTAGAGGGGGTGAATAGGCTATTTTTATGAATTCTTCATCGAGGAATTTGTCGGTGAGGAAATTCCTTAGCTAAGAACTACTTGCAATGAATATGTACTCAAAAGTAAACATAACAGATACCACATAGTCGATGATGAAATGAAGACTAAAACAGAGTACGGAAAGCGTAAACACAGGATAACAAGATGAAGATAAACAGATCAAGAAATTGAACTCGAGGAATTTGTGAAAGTCTTCACCAAAGTCTTCAAGCCACGATATGAACAACATGCAACATGTAATGAGGAAATGGAAGAGTTGAGGAAATAGAACCAGTCCAGTGGGAGACAATGATTTGTAACCGCCCAACTCGCTGCCTCAGCTTGTACGTCTGGTTGAGCGGCCGAGTATTTAAACTCGAGGACACAAGCCCCGACACCCGCCTCTGAGCGCAACTCAGACACCCACCTCACCGTATTCTCCTTGAACTAAGACCACGCAGCCTCGCCCAATCACTGTGTAAGTCTTCAGTGACTTCCAAACCTTCACAGATTTGGTCACTCGGCGATCCACATTCCTCTTGATGCTCTAGACCTTGACGCCTAACCTTCCGAAGAAGCAACCTTCAAAGGTAATAAGCATCGGATCCACGCAGATCAATTTCTTCAGGATGCTCAATCACTTTGGGTTTGTGGGGTTTGGTTTTGGGATTTTCCTCACTTGATGATTTTCGCCAAAGTCCCTGAGGATGGGTTGCTCTCAAATGACAAGTGTCAAGTTCTTCTGAGCAGCCAACCAACTAGTGGTTGTAGGGGCGCTATTTATAGACTAGGAGCAGCCCGACATGATAAGACACAAATGCCCTTCAATAATATGACCGTTAGGTGGATAAGATATTTTGGGACAGCACAAGAAGACAACAAAGGTCGGAAATTTGACTCTCAAATTCTCGTACTATCATGTTCTCATCGTAGGCAATTCAGACTGGCAATTCCTAACTCCTCACCAAAGCAAAGTCCTTAGTGAATGTAAGAACTGCCTCTATCACGATGAATTTGACTGAATCGTATGAGATTTCCAATGGCTTCACTCAAGGGATTGGTAGGTGTAGGATTTTGAGTTGAGCATCACATGGAAATTTTTCCTTAGTATTTCTCATTCCTTTAACAAAGACGGTGTTTCCTATGACTCAAGAAAGAGAAAATGAAACTACGAAAACAAAAGTCTTCACGCTCATATTCCTCAATGAATATCAAGTCTTCAAGGTCACACCAATTTCTTCACTTTCAAAGTCTTCTAAAGTCTTCGAATATCAAAGTCTTCAACAAGAACTTCATTTTTAGGGTCGACTTTCTCTCAGAATATCAAACTCCTCATAGACTTATAGACCTGTACACTCACAAACGATCGCCATTTAACCTATAAGTCTTCAATACACCAAAATCACTAAGGGGAACTAGATGCACTTACACCGACATCGATGAACCTACTTTGGCGCAGGGCTCCTACCCTTCAAGGTTGGTCTGTCCCGCCTTGACCTAGGAGTTGCGGCAAGTCCGCTCCGTCCATTTGCACATTCAAGCCGTAGATACCGAGAAGTATGATGGAAGACCAACTCGAGAGAGTTCCTAAGCATCTACACCATCACCGCTCAGCCGCCGGGGAAGAGATCGAAGGTGTGCGCCAATTACTTCTCATTGGCACTCAAATCCAACGTGAGGTCCCGGGTGATGCATCCGCAGGAGAACTCCGCTTGCCAGGGCGATCTATGCCATGAGGTCATCGCGCTTTCACCAAGGGCTACCAGAGCTAGGGCACCTAAGCGATGCACATTTCTCAAATGTAGGAAGGAGAGACCTCCGAAGTTTTTTGAAAGATTCAAGAAAGTTCATAGGAATATTCCAAATATCCATCCGGCAGCCATGATAGCTGCCTTCCAATCCAATGTGCGCAACCGCCGAATTCGTGCCAATATGAACATGCGGTTGCCAAGACTGTGAAGGAGCTATACACCCTGGTAGATAAGTCT
Organism: Aegilops speltoides; assembly: GCA_021437245.1. NCBI lineage: Eukaryota > Viridiplantae > Streptophyta > Magnoliopsida > Poales > Poaceae > Aegilops > Aegilops speltoides. The sequence continues at coordinate 10,492 of JAHHZJ010007332.1, read as the reverse complement.
GCCCGGATGGAGGAAGGGAGGAAACGTCCTAGAGAGGAAGATTGCATTGATGTTGATTCAGAGGACGATGATGAATCCACCAATGATACTTAAGAAGCACAAAGAAGAAGCAAAGGGATAATGCAAGATTGACTGCTCAAGGGTTTGGCACCCCAAGATCGGCAAGATCGAAAGACAGAGGGCCCCAAAGAACGAGATTGCCACGCAGGCCGATTGTCGGAAGCTACGATCGCCGAGAAAGTCCGGAAGGGCGATGGGTCCGCACTACCACCACCAGATTAAGGGCCACGACCTTCGTGGAGTGCTATCGTCGAGCAACACAAGAGACGAGAGAAGAGTATGATAAGCGGATAAGGAAAAGGGTCTGAATGCTAAGGGCGGTAAGGGCCAAGGCAATGGAGCAAATCGCCCAAAGAAGCCCTTTTCTAACAAAGGAAACCCACCGGGGCCGGAGAAAGAATTCGTGGTGGTGAGAGGACAAGGGGATGAAGAGGAAACCAAGAAGCATGAGTTTCAGGCCACTACACCCTATGCATCGACGGGCTTCCATCTTTGCACACCTCCCACCACCAACTGCCGATGGGCTCGGAAGTCAATGTCGGAACTAGCGCCATAGGCCCTAGCCACTCAAATGGTCCCAGACGCCCATCATCTTCGACGTAGAGGATGATCCTAACCTCACCGCCATGGTAGGATGCTTGCCTTTGTTGGTTTATCCAACAATTCACAAGCTCAAGGTCACAAAGATGTTGGTGGACTAAAGGTAGATCAATCTGATTTACGCTATCATAGTGCCCACAAAAGGATAAGTGTGAGGATTTTGAGCCAGAGAGGACCCGTCCTAATGTCATCGATGATCTTTCCACTTGCACTTCTTTTGCAACACGGATGAGTTGGGTCCCGAGGATTTTGATCAGCATTTTCTTCAAAGACCATTTTCCTCATCATGTTCTTCGTGCATCACTGTTTCTTACGAATGGAATGAATTCTTCAAGAGATTCTTCAAGAGGGAATAACATCCTCAGGTTTTGAGCTTGATAGCATCCTCGTTGGGTTCATCTAACACAGGGTAGGTGCCTTTAAGCCATTAGTTTATCGAACCGACATCTACAAAGGTCAACAATCTTGTGAAGAAAATGTTAAGACTCGAGGTGTGCGAGTCCTTCCAGAACCAAGCATAAACCTTCATGTGCTTTCTGCAAATTTAGAGTTGTGGTGAGGATCTCTAATCCAACATTTAGCAATCAAGACTTTGAAATAACTCACATTGGGTTTTTGCGAGGAGTTCATAGGCGCTTTTGAAGAATTTGTGAAGATATACTTTTGATGATGGGCAAGATTAATTGCAAAACCGTAAACGGAGGCATTTTGTATTCATCAAGCATAGTGCAGCCATCTCAACAAGAGTTCTGTTTTGCGCCCACGACGCCATTCCCGAGGAGTATAGGAGCGATAATTCATGAGTAATACCAAGTTCATCAAAATAGGCATCAAGACCGAATTTTGAACTCGCCCATTGTCACTTCGATATGCTTGATCTTCACACCAAAGTTGGTTGAAGCCCTCGAGGAAAATCGCTTGAAGACTTCCTCACTTCATGTTTGTAAGAACAATGTTACCCATGTATATCGAGAATAATCATCAACAATGACAAAACCATATAGAGATGCATCATTAGTGAGAATAATGGTTAGGTCAAGAGGTCCATGGAAGCAATTAATGGATAGTGGTCATGATAGTCTTCCTGGTGCTTGGCCTTGGTCATTTTTCCCTTCACATGTTCGCATAAGTGATCCTTGAGGAATTTGACATTTTCAATGCCAATGACATGCTTCTTCTTCGCAAGCTGTTCAAATTCCTCATGCCCGCATGACCAAGTCGGATGCCATAGCCACCTCCAAGCTTTTGCAGAACACGGGGTTGTGGTCCCAGAGAAATCAACAATATAGATCTCCTCCTAAAGCCTTCAAGACTTTGGAATTGTCCCCATAATCACAACAAACCCGATATTTGCCAAGACAACAACCATATCAAGATCACAAAGCATTGAGATCGACATAGATTGTATCCTAAGGACTCAACAAGCATGACTTTGTCCATGTGCTTATCCTTAGAGATAGCAACCTTACCAAGACCCAATACGACTTTTGCCTTTGTCAAAAAGATGATATGCTTCTGAAGGTGATAAGGAACATCCATCAATAGATTCTTGTCACCAAATGTGTTTTACATCCACATCGAGGACCCATTCAGGGGTTTTGGGTTGATCATCCCCGATGAATTAGTGTAGCTAAACTTATATGCTTCATCGAAGAATATGATATCAAGTTCATCGATGAATTTCATCAACAAGAAAGATATAGCGATGAGGACGTGGAAATGAAAGTTCATTTCATCATGATTCCCTTCCCTTTCGTATTATGTCGGTCCCAAGAAATTCTTCGACGTTAGGCACGCCCGAGACCCGACCCCGCAGAAGAGATTAGTTCTTTTTCTTCACCACCCACATCCGAGGGGTGGCAAAGAGTTCATCATCCCGAAAGCACCATGTGAGAAAGGTGGCAAAGATGCCAAACCATTTCGCTTAGCATGAGAGGGGTTAGGTATATATGAATAAGAGTAATTCTTCGAGGACTTATGAACATAATGGTTTGAAGAATAATGCACATATTCATAGCCCTTAGCTCACCTCATGAGAGAGTTGTTAGCACGATGATAACCATATGAGGACTTTGATCTAGTTGAGGAATTTGATCCTGGAAGAATTTGGTCCATATGAGGACTTGGATCCATATGAAGAGTTTGGTCCATATGAAGAATTTGATCTGGGGTTCTTTCTTATGGTGTCATGAGGACATTCACCAAGACTTTCAACAGCCTTTTGGGAACCCAATTTTCTTCATGGGAACCGCTCCCAGCTTAGTGCCAACATATCTAGCAAATACTTCACCATTCCGATTTTTGAACAGTTTATAGTTGAGTCAAATGACTCATCAAGAATGAGGAGATTCACATGTAAAGCCGATAAGTTAGATGGATCAATGAGGTCCTTTGCAAGAACCCATGAGATTTTGGGATACCGCAAGCTTCCAATATGTTCCATCGGCATTGAGTTTCCTCTCAAAGGCAATACCTCTTTTCCTAGGGTTTCGAGGATCCGCTTTGAGCACATCACAAAGTGTCGATGCCCTTTGAGGCTTTTGTACATGCCCGTACAACTCCTTCATCCATTGTCAAGGATACTAGCAATTCCCGATGAGGAATTAATGATAGAAGAGGCGTAAGATTTTGTAAATTTGAAGCATTTGAACATTCGTGAAGAATTAGCATTCACGCTCAATGCACTTTAAGCATGGAGGAACAAATTTTCCGAGAACCCGGATTTGTTGATAGTAATGAATCGACCCTTCCAAGATCTTCAAACACACTCTTAGCTTTTCAAGATCTTCCTTTCTTTGAAGAGCTTCAAGAGAAAGCTTCTCGGATATGCTTTTTGAAGAAATTATAAGAAAGTTTCTCATGATCGATAGAGAGAGTTATGATGACCTTGAAGGTTATCATACTTAGACCAAGTCTCCAAGATTTTCACCGGTTTTTAGTGCGATCCATTTCTTCACCCAACATATCATCACTTTTATGTAGCATGTTTTGAACCTTTTCAAGAGCCCTTGTTGTTTCAAAAATTTTAGCAAGTTTAGAGTAGCTAGGTTAAGATCCTCATCGATTCATTTTCACTAGAATCGAGGAGTTGTATTTAATACCTTAGCCCTTTTGCCATGAAGCAATAGGTGGGAGCATAGCCATCATTATCTTTCATCGTTTGGTTTGGAGTGGCTTTCGTTGAAGATGGACTTCCGAAAAGCAGAGTAACGCCACCGCCACAAGATGATTCTTCTGCCTCTTCATCATTTTCCCGATTCAGAGTCCATTTCTTGCCAATGAATGCCCGAGGGAGCTGCCCTTCGGAGATGAAGACTTTGATGGTTTTGAAGACAAGATTTTGATGATTTCTTCTTCTTCCATATCATCGAACAGTCCTTGTATTTCTTCTTCCATTTCCTTTTCCCACGAGGACAATCTTGAATATAGTGACCACGCTTTTGCATTTGTGGCTAAGTCTTCTTGTAGTCACCGGATGAAGAATCATTTCCTCTTGAGGGTTTTCCAAAGACCATTGTGAACTGAATTTCTTCACAAGGAGCTAGATCCTGCTCGCCTTCAGATCACCAAGGCTACTACCGTAATTTCAATTGAGAGTCGACACAACCTTAGCCTTCGTGGCATGGTTTGCCATAGTTTGAGCCATAGAGATCTTCCTTTCAGAAGTCGAACTCATGAGTGTTAAGCCTTCGAGGATATCGAGATCGACTTGTAGTCGACGTTTGTATCATCCCCCAGTATCAAATGAGGAATCGGATCTTAAGGCTTCTTCACAACTTCATGATCGGATGTCGGGCACCGAGGGCTTGAAGCTCATTTGAGATGAAAGAAGGCATCAAAGGTTTGTTGACATTTTCGTGTAGTCTTTTGAAGGTTGAAGAGATTCCAAGAACATCAACTCAGAGTCACGGAGTTGAGACTCCTTCATTTACTTTGGACATATCCTATAAGCTTAGCGTTCCAAAGCACTCACTCTTCCATACCGCCCTTTGCTCGATGGCCAGATGATATTCTTCGCTGAGAGTCGAGTTGTTTGAATCTCTTCACATCGGTAGGGCCGGTTTTAGTGAAGAGGGGACACCATTTTCCACAACATACCGTAGATCATTGTATTGCCTCAAGATGCATTCCATCTTGTTCTTCCAAAGAGGGGTAGTCCGCTCCATCAAAGGTGGATACCCAAAGAGACCTTGATCATAATCGGGTCGAATAACTAAAACTCCAAAGTGTTAAACAAATCACACGTAACAAGGAGTACCTTGCTCGATACCAATTGAAAGTGCTATATCGACTAGAGGGGTGAATAGGATTTTTATGAATTCTTCATCGAGGAATTTGTTGTGAGGAAATTCCTTAGCTAAGAACTACTTGCAATGAATATGTACTCAAAAGTAAACATAACAGATACCAATAGTCAAATGATGAAATGAAGACTAAAACAGAGTACAAAGCGTAAACAAGATAACAAGATGAAGATAAAAGATCAAGAAATTGAACGAGGAATTTGGAAAGTCTTCACCAAAGTCTTCCAAACGATATGAACAACATGCAACATGTAATGAGGAAATGGAAGAGTTGAGGAAATAGAACCCAGGGGAGACAATGATTTGGAACCAGCCAACGCTGCTCGCCCCGTTGGGGAGCCCGGGAGTATTTAAACTCGAGGACACACCCGGACACCCCCCGAGGAATCAGACACCCACCTCACCGTATTCTCCTTGAACTAAGACCACGCAGCCCTCCCCAATCACTGTTTAAGTTCAGTGCTTCCAAACCTTTAAATTTGGTCATCAGATCCACACCTCTTGATGCTCTAGACCTTGACGCCTAACCTTCGAAGAAGCAATTCAAAGGTAATAAGCATCGGATCCACGAGATCAATTTTTCGGATGCTCAATCACTTTGGGTTTGGGGGTTTGGTTTTGGGATTTTCTCACTTGATGATTTTCCCAAAGTCCCCGAGGATTTGCTCTCAAAGGTGTCAAGTTCTTCGAGCAGCCAACCAACTAGTGGTTGAGGGGGCCTATTTATAGCTAGGAGCAGCCCAATGATAAACACAAACCTTCAATAATATGACCGTTAGGTGGATAAGATTTTTGGGCGGAAAGAAACAAAGGTCGAAATTGACCTTCAAATTTGTAATTATGTTCTCATGTAGGCAATTCAGACCCGGGAATTCCTAACTCCTCACCAAAGAAAGTCCTTAGTGAATGTAAGCGCTCTATCACGATGAATTTGAAGAATCGTATGGATTTCCAATGGCTTCACTCAAGGGATTGGTAGGTGTAGGATTTTGAGTTGAGCATCACATGGAAATTTTTCCTTAGTATTTCTATTTCTTTAACAAAGATTTTATGACTCAAGAAAGAGAAAATGAAACTAAAAACAAAAGTCTTCACGCCTATTCCTAATGAATATCAAGTCTTCAAGGTCACACCAATTTTTCACTTTCAAAGTCTTTAAAGTCTTCTATCAAAGTCTTCAAAAAGAACTTCATTTTTGGGTCATTTTCTCAGAATATCAAACTCCTCATAGACTTAAGCCGTCACTCACAAACGACGGCCATTAACCTATAAGTCTTCAATACACCAAAATCACTAAGGGGAACTAGATGCACTTACACCACATCGATGAACCATTTTGGGCATGTCCTACCCTTCAAGGTTGGCTTCCCGCACCTAGGAGGCGGAAGTCCGCTCGTCCATTTGCAATTCGCCGAGATACCGAGAAATGATGGAAGACAACTCGAGAGAGTTCCGCATCTACACCATCACTGTCAGCGCCGGGGAAGAGATCAAGGTGTGGCCAATTACTTTCATTGGCACTCAAACCAACGTGAGGTCCCGGGTGATGCATCCCAGGAGAACCCGCTTGCAGGGCGATCTGCCATGAGGTCACCCGCTTTCACCGGGCTACCAGAGCTAGGCCGCCGCGAGCACAAATTTTCAAATGTAGGAAGGAGAGACCTCCAAGTTTTTTGAAAGATTCAAGAAAGTTCAAGGAATATTCCAAATATCCATCCCACCAATAGGCCTTCCAATCAATGTGGAACCAATTCGGCAATATGAACATGGTTGCAAGACTGTGAAGGAGCTATACACCGGTAGATAAGTCCGCCGATGGAGGAAGGAGGAAACGCCCTAGAGAGGAAGATTGCATTGATGTTGATTCAGAGGACGATGATGAATCCACCAATGTTACTTAAGAAGCACAAAGAAGAAGAAAGGGATAATGCAAGATTGACTGCTCAAGGGTTTGGCACCCCGATCGGGCAAGATCCAAAGACAGAGGGCCCCAAAGAACAGATTACGCCCCGATTGTCGGAAGCTACGATCCCGAGAAAGTCCGGAAGGGCGATTTGGGGCATACCACCACTAATTAAGGGCCACGACCTTTGGAGTGCTATCGTCAGCCCAAGAGAAGAGAGAAGAGGGTGGATAAGGAAAAGGGTTTAATGCAAGGGGTAAGGGCCAAAATGGAGCAAATCGCCCAAAGAAGCCCTTTCCAAAAAGGAAACCCACCGGGGTGGAGAAAGAATTCGGGTGGTGGAGGACAAGGGGATGAAGAGGAAACCAAGAAGCATGAGTTTCCGGCCAACCCTATGCACGACGGGTTATCTTTTGCACATCCCACCACCAACCGCATGGGCTGGAAGTCAATGTGGAACTAGCCCAAGGCCCTAACCACTAAATGGTCCCAACGCCCATCATCTTCGACGAGAGGATGATCCTAACCTCACCGCCATGGTAGGATGCTTGCCTTTTGGTTTATCCAACAAACAAGCTAAGGTCAAAAGATGTTGGTGGACATTAATCAACTGATTTAGCTATCAACGCTTCGAATCAAGAAGAGTTAGAGGTTACAGCACGCTTCAAGGAGTCAACCCCCCAAGAGTCATCCTAAAGTAAGAACGCGCCAAGAATATTTGGTGGGAGCTTAACACCGGACGAGAAGATTGTGTTTGAGACATCCCCCCCTAATGGGATCCTTGGACCCTATTGGCTAAATTCATGGCGATCCCACTATGCCCTCATTCCGAAATGCCGGCCCGAGTCCCGACCATGCCATCGATGAGAAAGAAGCCATTTTGTAGACAAGATGTACAGGATGCGGTCAAGAGGGTCGATGGCGAGTCCCCGCCAAAGAGCAAAGGAAAGAAACAGATTGTGGGCTTCCGCAAAGAGTCCGGGAAGTTTCTCCGAAAGTACGACCCGCTGACAACATGCCGAGTGTTCCAATAAAGAGATCTAAGGTTGGTCTTAAGTGAAAAAGGTCCCAAAGGGTAAGGAAATATGCCCAGAGGCAATAATAAAGTTATTATTTATTTCCTTATTTCATGATAAATTTTATTATTCATGCTAGAATTGTATTAACCTAAAACATAATAATGTGAATACATAGACAAACGAGTGTCACTAGTATGCCTTATTAGACTAGCTTGTTAATCAAAGATGGTTAAGTTTCCTAACCATAGACAAAGGGGTTGTCATTTGATTAACAAGGTCACATCATTAGTTGAATGATCCATTGACATGACCCATTCCATTAGCTTAGCACCATCGCTTAGTATGTTGCTATTGCTTTTATCCATGACTTATACATGTTCCTATAACTATGAGATTATGCAACCCCGCCATGAGGAACACTTTGGTACTACCAAACGCACAACGAATCGGGTGATTATAAAGGAGTACTACAGTTCTCCAAAGTCGATGTTGGGTTGGCGATTTCGAGATTAGGATTTGTCATCCGATTGTGAGAGGTATCTCCGCCCTTCCGGTAATGCACATCACTTAAGCCTTGCAAGCATTACAACAATGAGTTAGGTGAGATGATGTATTTTAAACGAGTAAAGAGACTTGCCGAACGATTGAACTAGGTATTGATACCACGATCGAATCTCGCAAGTAACATACCGATGACAAAGGAACAACGATGTTGTTATGCTTGACCGATAAAGATCTTCGAGAATATGTAAGCCAAATGGGCATCCAGGTCCCCTTATTGGTTATTGACCAGACGGTTCCATGTCTACATTGTTCTCAACCGTAGGGTCCGCACGCTAAGGTTTCGGCTTATATTATGAGTTTGTGTATTTTGATGTACCAAGGAGTTCGGAGTCCCAGGATCACGAATGACGAGGAGTCTCAAATGGTCGAGACATAAAGATTGATATATTGACCTATATTACACCGAAAGGTTCCAAGTTTCCGAGAAAACCGGAGTGCCGAGGGGTTACGAACCCCGGGAAGTAATGGGCCTTATTGGGCCAAGAGGGGGAGAGAGGGCCGACCAGAGGTGGCGCCCATGGGGAGTCCGAAGACAAGGAGGGGGCGCCCCCTCTCCCCTCTCTCCTTCCCCTTCCTCCTTCCTAGTTGGATTAGGAAAGGGAGTCCTACTCCCACTAGAGGAGGACTCCTCCCTGCGCCTCCTAGGGCCGGGCCCTCCCCTTGCTCCTTTATATACCAGGGGGGGCACCCAGAACACACAAGTTGATCCTGAGATTGTTCCTAGCCGTGTGGTGCCCCCTCCACCATAATCCACCTGGTCATATCAGAAGCTGCTTAGGCGAAGCCCGCCCAGAGAACATCAAGATCGCCACCACGTCAGGCCGACTAACTCCTCTCCTCGAGCTTTGCTGATCGGAGCCCGAGGAGCGCCACCGAAGCTGACGTGTCAAGAACTCTGGAGGCCCGGAGTAACGGCGCTGGATCGGCTGGATCGCGAGGAGAACATACGACTACTTCCTCTACATTGTGATTCGCTTCGCTTGGTCTACGAGGGTACGAGACAACACTCTCCCTCTCTGCTATGCATCACCATGATCTTGCGGTGCGAGGGAATTTTGAAATTACTACGCCCCCAACAAGGGTATCGAGCCTAGGTTTTATGGTTTGATGTTTTGCACGAGTAGAACACAAGTGAGTTGTGGATTATAAAGTCATACCGCCTACCAAAGATGTCATACTTTGGTTCAGCGGTATTGTGAGATGAAGCGCCCGGACCGACATTACGCCAGACGCTTTACGCGAGACTGGTTTCACCGCTACGAGCACTCGTGCTTAAAGGTGACCGGCGGGTGTCTGCCTCTCTCACTTTAGTTGAACTGAAAGGCTACGCCGTCCTTGAGAAGGTTAAACGAGTCTATTTGACAAGTATCGTGTGGTTTTGATGCGGGTGAGATTGGTTCTTGCTTAAGCCCGTAGCAGCCACGTAAAATTTGCAACAACAAAGTAGAGGACGCCTAACTTGTTTTTGCAGGCATGTTGTGATGTGATATGGTCAAGACGTGATGCTATATTTTATTGTATGAGATGATCATGTTTTGTAACCGTTATCGGAATCGGGCCGGAGCCATATGGTTGTCGCTTATTGTATGAAATGCAAACGCCTGTAATTGCTTTTACTTTATCATTAAGCGGAGCGATAGTCGAGAAGCAATAGATGGCGAAACGACAACGATGCTATGATGGAGATCAAGGTGTCCACGGTGATTTATGGTGATCACGACGGTTTGAGATGGAGATACAAGCACAAGATGATGATGGCCATATCATATCACTTATATTGATTGCATGTGATGTTTATCCTTTATGCATCTTATCTTGCTTTGATCGACGGTAGCATTTTAAGATGATCTCTCACTAAAATTATCAAGTAGTGTTCTCCCGAGTATGCACCGCCCAAAGTTCGTCGTGCCGAGACACCACGTGATGATCTGTGATAAGCCCACGTCCATCTACAACGGGTGCAAGCCCTTTTGCACACCAAAATACTGTTATACTTGACGAGCCTAGCATATGCGATATGGCCTCAACACGGAGACCGAAAG
>JAHHZJ010007331.1:0-42297 GCA_021437245.1 Aegilops speltoides | reverse complement strand
TAGAGATGGCGAGAACGATGCTTGATGAATACAAGACATCAAGCATTTCGGGGAAGCGGTCGAGACAGCTTGTCATGCTATCAACAAGCTTTATCTTCATAAGCTCCTCGGCAAGACATCATACAGCTCCTCACCGTAACAAACCCCAAGTGGGATACTTTCGTGTCTTTGGTTCAAAATGCTATATCCTTGATAAGCATCATCGGTCTAAATTTGCTCCTAAAACTCATGAAGGCTTCTTTCTTGTTATGGATCAAACTCCCACACCTACCGTGTTCACAATAATTTCACCCAAAGGTTGAAGAGACGGTAGACGGAAGTTTGATGAATCTAATGGCTCGCAAGTAGAGCAAATGCCTATTGATGTAGGAGACAAGGACCCATCGGAAGCCATCCAAGATTTATCTATTGGAAAGATCCGTCCCATGGAAGTGAAGGAGAGTACCTCATCTACATATGTGGAGCCCCTACCTCACGGCAAGATGAACCTCAAGGCAACATGGAGGCCTCCACAAGTGGAACTCACCAAGATGAGGAAGTGCAACAAGAAGATCCACCACAACCTCCTTCTCCACCGCCAAGACAACACCAACAACAATGAAGAAGAAGAAGAGGAAGATGAAGATGATGAGGAAGCTCAGCCACAACCTCAACAAAAGCTATCCCGAGTCCGAGCAAGAGTCAAGAAAAATCATCCGTGGAACAAATGATCAATGACATCAACTCCGGAGAATTACTCACTCTAAAACTCGCTTAGCTAACTTTTGTGAGCATTACTCATTTATATCTAGTATTTAACTTATGAAGGTAGAAGAAGCACTTGAAGACCCGGATTGGGTGAACGCTATGCACGAAGAATTACACAACTTCGAGAGGAACAAGGTATGGACTTTGGTAGAGAAGCCCAAGGATGATCAAAACGTCATTGGAACCAAATGGGTGTTTCGGAACAAGCAAGATGAAGATGGACAAGTCATCCGCAACAAGGCTTGTCTCAGAGCTCAAGGTTACACACAAGTCGAAGGTATGGACTATGGTGAGACCTATGCTCCCTGCTAGACTTGAGTCCATTCGCATTCTTCTTGCTTATGCCAATCACCATGATATTACTCTCTATCAAATGGATATCAAAAGTGCTTTCTTAAATGGTGAAATTGAGGAGGAAGTATTTGTGAAACAACCTCCCGGATTTGTCAATCCTAAGAAACCTAATCATGGTTACAAACTTCACAAAGCTCTTTATGGTCTTAAACAAGCTCCTAGAGCGTGGTATAAATGTTGACCAAGTTCCTTATTGAAAAGGCTTTGAAATTGGGAAAATTGATTCTACTCTTTTTACTAAAAGGGTTAATGGTGAACTATTTGTGTGCCAAATCTATGTTGATGATATTATATTTGGTTCAACTAACCCTCATTTTAGTGAAAAGTTTGGGAAGCTAATGTCGGAGAAGTTTGATATGTCCATGATGAGTGAACTCAAATTCTTCCTTGGCTGCAAATCAAGCAATCTAAGGAGGATACCTTTGTCTCACAAACAAAGTACACCAAGGATCTCTTCAAGAAGTTCAACATGCAAGAAAGAAGGTATGAGAACCCCATGCCTACAAGTGGACATAATGACTTGACAAAAGATGGAGAACCTGCTGATCAAAAGGTTTACCGATCTATGATTGGTTCTCTACTATATCTTTGTGCTTCTCGTCCCGACATAATGTTGAGTGTATGCATGTGTGCTCGATATCAAGCAGCCCCTAAAGAATGTCATCTTAAAGCTGTTAAAAGGATTGTGAGATATTTGATACACACACCAAACTTTGGCATTTGGTATCCTAAGAGGGCCTCTTTCGACCTTTGTGGCTATTCCGACCTGGACTATGCCGAGACAGGTTGATAGAAAGTCAACTTAGGTACGTGTCAATTCCTTGGTCGATCCCTTGTATCTTGGTCCTCCAAGAAACAAAATTCGTATCATTATCCACCGCCGAAGCGGAATATATTGCTGCTGGTTCATGTTGTGCTCAATTGCTATGGATGACACAAACGCTTAAGGATTATGGGATACATGTGAGACATGTTCCCTTACTTTGTGACAATGAGAGTGCGATTAAAATTGGACATAATCCCGTGCAGCACTCTCGAACGAAACATATTGAAGTTCGTCACCATTTCATTCGTGATCACATTGCCAAAGGTGACATCAATCTTAAGCATGTTCGCACTGACAAACAACTCGCAGATATCTTTACAAAACCTCTTGATGAGAAGGTGTTTTGTCGTTTAAGGAGTGAGTTGAACATCATTGATGCTTCAAACTTGGAGTGAGAACTCCATTGATGCATGCAAGGCATGAGCTCACTTGACTAATCCTTGATATTTCTCTTATGATGATGATCACATGTCTTGGACACATTTGCCTCCTTGTATTGCATCTAACCCCTTGCAGGTACTTGGATGATCTACATTCCACAAGATTACCACACACTCAAATCATGAGTAATCTTGTCATTGACCAAGTATCTAGCCCTTTGGGATGTTGAGTTCAAGGAACAAAATTCCACATATCCTTTTTGACATCTTATACATCTAGTATTTCACTCTTGTCATCTTGGATATCCTTGAGTATTTCCTTGCTTGCCTAACCCATGTAGGAAGATGAACTACACAAGTGGAAATGGCGCCCAACTTCACATTCAATGAGCACCTACATCACGCTCACCTACATGAACAAAGCAACAACAAGCCTGTATGTTGTTCACATCTTTAAGGAGCTTTGCTCAAAGTCATGAGTAGAAGCAGCTTCATAAGATGTGATCACATCGAATGCTTAATCAAAAATGGCAACCCCATTTTGAGCTTAAACGATGAGTATGACCTATGATCAAATATTCTCATTTGACTCCTAAGTCAATATACTCAAACATAGGTGACCTTGTCGCCAACCTTATCTAGATGAAGTACATATGTTTTGGAGTCTTTCTATTTTTTCTTATTTTCTCTCATTGAGTTTTCATTAAATTTTTAAAAAACTTCATCTAGGAATCCTTTTCATTTCTATTCTTATGTCTTTGTGAATATCCTTTGGCTCGATCAATTCCTCAAAATCATTTACAAATTCATTGCAAATCCTTTGAAACATTCCTCGCAAAGTGAGCTGAATTATTTCAGATTTCCTTGAATTAAACTCAAGGCCACCGATTTAAATATTTCGGTCTAACCGAAAAGGATCTGCCCTAAGTCCCGACTTTCTGACCCACCGATCCATCTTAATTCGGTGCCACCGATTTATCTCTTCCAGATATCATCTTCGCAGCTCCACGCAATGATTCTCTATGCATGTTCCTTTTGCCCTGACAGATTCTTATGATCCCACTTCTTTCCATCCATCTTCCCTAACCTTCCTAGTTTTCTGTCCTTTTCGGCACTTGATGTCAAAGGGGGAGAAGACTTAGGGGGAGAAGAGAAGATTTAGGGGGAGAAGAAGAGCAATCTTACCTTAAGGGGGAGAGAATCACATCAAAGCTTTGTCGTGTTTTTCCTTATAAGAGAATTTCTCATTTGGCATCATTCTTTTGATTTTGCTCTTTCCATCAAACCCCTTGATCTGAGAAAACTCAAAGGGAGAGGAACCTTTACAATTGATATCTTATGGAAAGCAAAATCTCTCAGAGTTCATTGAAAATCTTTTAGTTTCGGAGACATGTTTGCTGATTCAAGCTTGTGCTCAATATGAGACACTCTTTATACATGTCATCCCTGGCTTGGTACTCTTGATGTTCTTGCAGTTGGTTGAAGAAATACTCTTGTGTTATCTAACCTTGTTTTCCCAAGTTTATCTCTTCAGGTACAATGCCAAGGAACCTCAAGGCAAGTATATGCACCTTGCAGAATGTGCATGATGGTGACTTGCTTGTGAATACTTGTTTGCAAGAAATCACCATGCACATATGCATTATCACTCACTTCTTTTCATCTCGCTCGATGCATATAGCCAAGCTGCATGTAGCACATCTTGCTTTTCTCTCTTGTGTGCTTGTGGTAGTCCAAAACCATAATTTATGAAAATCTTGCACACTTGTAGGGGAGCCTGGTACTACATGTTTGTCAAAGCTGTGATAATTCTGCCTTACTTTCAATAAGCTTTGATGTCTTGTTTTGTGTTGCCATCAATTACCAAAAGGGGAGATTGAAAGCACATTTGCTCCTCGGGTGGTTTTGGTAATTAATGACAACATACTTTGTGGTTGGACTAATGCTTTTATCAAGTATGTTTCAGAAATTCAATCACATTGGCATGGCAAAAGGATCAAGAGGTGGACCCTCAAATGCTAAGGCAAGCATTGGCAAAAGCTCAAGACTCCATTTTTGGTTTAGTGATCCAAGATCACATTGAGTCCATAGGAAAGCCAATACTATTAAAAGGGATGAGGTTAATGATCCGTTGCTCAAAGTGCTTAGTGATACATCTCCCAAACCATCGCAATCTTTCATTCCAATATACACTCATAAGTAATCTCGGTCCCACCGATTTCCTAAACTCACCACACCGAGATGAACCACCTCACCATAAAGGCAAACCCTAGAAATTTCGGATTTTCCGATTCAACTCGGTCTCACCGAAACTAGTGTTGCAAGCTTCAGAACCTTCACATCAAATCGGTGTCACCGAGATGATGAAGTCGGTCCCACCAAGATTGGCAAACCCTAGTCTTTGGAAGAATCGGACTCACCGAGATTGTATTTTCGGTCCCACCGAAAATCCCAACGCTCACAAGATTTGAACTTTCGATCTCACCGAGTTGTCAACTTCGTCCGACCGAGATTGGTCAAATGTGTAACGGTTGGATTTTGTGTGGAGGCTATAAATACCCCTCCACCCCTCTTCATTCGTGGAGAGAGCCATCGAAAGAACTACCACTCCTACCTTACATTTCGAGAAGAAAACTACCTACCCTTGTGTTGAGATCAAGTTGCTCCACTCCCACCATATGAAGCTTGATCTCTAGCCTTCCCAAGTTGCTTTCCACTCAATCCTTTCTTCCACCACAGCCAAATCAGTGAGGAGAGTTGAGTGTTGGGGAGACTATCATTTGAAGCACAAGAGCAAGGAGTTCATCATCATCAACACCATCTATTACCTTTTGGAGGGTGGTGCCTCCTAGATTGGTTAGGTGTCGCTGGGAGCCCACGAGATGTGGAGTTGAACCAAGAATTTTGTAAGGGCAAGGAGATCGCTTACTTGTGAAGATCTACCCCGAGTAAGGCTAGTCCTCCGTGGGCGAGGCCATGATGGCATAGACAAGGTTGCTTCTTCGTGGACCCTTCGTGGGTGGAGCCTCCGTGGACTCTCGCAGCTGCTACCTCCGTGGGTTGAAGTTCCATCAACGTGATTGACGATAGCACCACCTATCGGAACCACGAGAAAAATCTCCGTGTCTCCAAATTGCGCTTGATCTTCTCCACTTTCTCTACTACTTGTGCAATTTACTTTCCGCTGCCCATACTTTAGAATTGCAAGTGAAGGATTGCTTGACTTAGCTAAGTTGCAAAATCTACAAGAACTAAGATTGGGAAAAGGCTAGATTTTTTTATTTGGTCATAGTCTTAATCACCCCCAGACATAATTTCTTCGATTCTACACCTCCTTTGAGCCAAGTATCTGACCTCCCATGCTTCACCATAACCCAACGCCTTCTTCCCACCATAATGCATCATGTCACCTCTTCTCTCATGACGACCAAGTTGTTCACCTAATTTTCATGTAAATTTTCCCAAATTTTTCATGAGATTTAGTTTAGCTGCTCATAGACTGGAGATGACATAGATTCATATACGGTAGATGGATCCAAGGCAGCTAATATTTTGATGATTCACGCTTGCCCGAAAGCTTCAGTCGAGAGTGAAACATGGACGCAAGAAGACGAGGTAATATTGATGGTTGGCCGAATGAATAACATCAGCCAGAACATAGGGAAATGTCCGTAATCACAGGTTGGTCATGCATTTTGGTCGAGTTAATCCAAGGTCACGCACCATGTCATGTGCGGTTGTGTCGTGGTCTACCTTTTCTCGCCATACGTGTTTCGGACGATGCTTTTACATGCACAAACGATTATTCGTCGACCAAGCCTATGACATGGAAGCCGTGAACCTTTTTCCAGCGATGAAGAAATGACACCCATTCCTCGAAGTTTCCCCTTTTTAGGAAGGTGATCGTGAACTTCATATGATTACATATGGTTGTCTTTTCATATCATGGGTTGACAATCTTCGAATGGTTAAGATACACTCATAAAGTGCATTGAATGTTCGCTGAAACTATTTTGAGTGTTTATGGAGAGCAATATCGAGCATCCAATGCCTATGACACAATTAGGCTTCTAGCGATTCGTAGCTAAAGGCCATTTTGTAATGCTAGGGATTGTTGAATGTATGCACTAGAAGTGGTAGAATTACCCTGCAGCTTGCTATGACCAATTCACGGACTAAGGTTCCAATAATAATTTTGAAGTTGTTACGTCCAAGATTTGTGGATCTCAAATTGCTACTTTGGGTCACAGAATTCACAATGGCATCAATGTCCTCGCAGAGATCTCATCTGCTTGGACTTCATGGTGGTACTTCTCCACCTTGCAATCCTGGTGGATGGCTATTATTATGACCAAGGCTACTATCTAGCCGATGGCATTATCCATCTTGGTCCACATTTTACAGATATTTTCTAATCCCGAGAGCAGAAACATAAGCATTTCATTAAGGTGCAAGAAGCTCAAAGGAAAGACATTGAGAGGGCATTGGAGGTTGCAAGCAAGGTTTTTCGATTGTTTATGGCCTATTTCTAGAATAAGGATGTTTTGACAAATATCATGACATGTTGTGTGATCCTACACAATATGATTATACAGATGAGAGATGTGCAAGCCCCCATTGATTATGAAGATATTCGCATAATTATTAGACCTCACAGCACACATGATGCATTCAAGCATTTTTTTATGTGTACCAGAAGATTGAAGACCGGGCCTCATCATTAGCTGAAGAAGAATCTCCGTAAGCATCATTGGCAGCTAGCGAAAGATACTAATGTTTAAATTCATTTTATTTTTACTTGAACAATTTATTTGATTGATTATTTGTTGCATTTGGATTATTTATTAATTTGAATTATTTGTCATGTGCGTATTAATGATTTTTTCCAATAATTATGGCATTATTGAATAGTTTGATCTAAATGCTGACAAGTTTGTGATTTTATTTTTCTAGTCCATTACAAGAATGTATGATGTATTTTGGTTCTATATAGATATGGTTCATGTGAATGTAGCAGAAGCCACTCTTGGTGCAAAAATAATGTTCTGTTATTGTTAGAAAAAATTTGTGTTGGAAACTCGATTTTTTTCTGATTTTGCTCCTTATAATGAATAAAACACGATTGTTTTTAGGAAATGTAAAAGAATATGTACGGCCCTGGCCACTGGCTCAGTGCTGCACTGGCAAGTGGTAGACAATGTTGGGCCGTGCGTAGCTCGGTCTCTTTGATACGGAGCAACCTGCCAGCTTCCCCACAGGCCCATGGATGCAATAGCTCGCCTGTCCTCTTTCGCCCTAACTCGCCGGCGTCACCTGCTCCGTCCGCCCCGCCGCCCCCATGCTCCCCTAATACGCCGCCTCCCCGCCGCTCCTTCCCGCCCAGCCGCCCTCGCACTCCGCCGACCACACCGTCGAGCTGCGGCGACGACGACGACAACGACACCCGCGGTTCCTCCTCCCGTCCAGGCTCGCCGCCTGCAGAGAGTCCAGCGGCGGATCAGGGGAGCGAGTTGGAGCCCCGACCCGAACCTCTCGACCGACTGGGGCTCGACGCTGTCCCGGGCGGACCTTACAGAGGTTGCGGATCCTCCGGCGGTTGCGCGACGAGCAGATCAATCTGGGCCTGGGCACCTTCAGTCTGCTGCTGAAGCGAGCCTGCGAAGCAGACGACTTCCTTCTCTTCGCCAAGGTATTCAGACACTTGCTGCTCTCCAAAGCTGCCCTGACTTGACTTCCTACATGTGTGTCGCCAGGCCATTGGGGTCTAGATGACAATGAACTGTTACTCAAGTGAGAGAGGTATTGAGATCACAAATGGCAGAGACCCACTGTGGCGAATCGCATTGTTTTCGCCACGGGCAGATACGGGCACCTCGATAAATGCTTGATCATTTTCGAGGAGCTGAAGAAAGATAAGAGATGCTTGATGTTGTCACGTTCAACACGGTCTTGATATGCTAGGAAAGGTTGGTCGGTGGACGAAATGCTTTATGAGGTGAAGCTGATGGAGGAACTTGGCATTTCTCCTGACATTGTGACGTATAATACGGTGATAAACTGCTCGCGAGGTTTGAAGATTGAGTCTGTGCAAAAGCTTTGCAAGAGAGATGTTTGAGAGAGGCATCAGTCCAGATTTGAGAACGATACCGCGCCATTGATTGTTTCGGAAGGGCAGGGCATATTGCTGATGCCCTTGAGGTGTTTGAGCAGATGAAGAAGTCGTACCAACCTTCGATTTATGTCTATCGTGCTCTGATCAGTGACCTGAAAAAGGCTGGGCGGTTTGAGCTAGCAGAAAAGCTCACTGAAGAGATGAATTCAAGTGCGTCGGATTTGTTAGGCCCTGAAGATTTCAGGCAGAAGTCCAAGGAAGAAGGGTCAGGAACAGCAGCAGGTAAAAAGCAGAAAAGTTATCTTCCAGTTCTGTATGATTCCTTCACATGATGCAACAGTTGCTGGTACCCAGTTCCAGACTTCCAATGGATACTGGTCCTGCTGATTGACATCTTCAGAAGATGTATCCTAGGAAGACAGAGAACTACAAAGTTCAGATGACAGCAGCTTGATGATTACAAAGACACGGCAGTGATCCTAGAGCTACAGTCCTGAATGGCATGTCATGACCGCAGGCCGCTGCTGATGCACTTCTCAAGAGATTCAGGAACCGGAGTCAGTAGCAACTGCGGCAATTCCAGTTAAGAAATATGTGCCGCACGCTGATTGTCGCTTGAAAGTGCCTGTTACTGGAGAGATCGCTGTTTTGCTCTGAGCTTGTGTGCGTAAAGTTTCGCATTTTCCGTCACCCTTCAGTGCACCGAAGAATAGTGAAGCCTTGGCATCTGGTTCATTTTGTAGGCGATGCTTGTAAATCATTAGGCATAATAGCAATTAAATTACATTTTACACGTGTTGATTCTATTCAAAATTTCTGGGATATCATCTTAGCATTCGTGGGATGGTGCACACTCGTGTGTCTGGCAATATGCCCTGACCCCTGAACATGTTGGTGTGATGCAATGTCATTCCATGTAATGCCCAGTTTGTTATAGATTCTGTTTCAGGGTTGCTGGATCGATGCTGTTTACTGTATGCTATCCTAGCGACTAGTGATTTTCGGGGAACTAATCAAGAAGACGGAGGCCATAATAATCGAAATAATCAGTGCTAGTTAAGCGTGTGTCTACGAGATAGTGCGGGCAGATAAGAAATCCGGACATTTTGATGGAAAAAGTTTCTGAAACTTACTGTCCTGCACATTCGTTCAAACTCGCGGCTCCATGCGGCCACTCCCGGCGTTCACGATCTCCTGCTCGCCGCCGTCCGCGCGGACCCTGCGTCCTGCCCCCGTCTTCAACTCCCTCCTCTTCAGCCTCGCCACCTGACCTCCCACGCGCACCTCCCGCTCCACCTCTTCCGCCGCCTCCTCCTCTCCCGCGCGCCGCCCGGACGCCTTCACGCTCTCCTCCCTCTCCTCCTCCACCCTCCTGCCCGCGCCCACGCCGCCGCCTCCTTCGCCTCTCCTCCGGCTCGGCCTCCTGCACGCCGACCCCGTCCTCACCAACTCCATCCTGCTCTTCACCTCCGCTCGCCCCACCGCACCCCCACCACCGGCACGGCGCTCCGCCTGTTCGACGAAATGCCCGCCCGCACCGCCTCCACCTAAACACGCTCATCTCCCACGCCCCTGCGGGCACCGACCTCCGGCCCTGGCGCGCCTCATGGTCGCGGATGGGCTCAGCCCGGACAGGTTCACGGTCTCGGCGCTCCTGTTCGCGTGCGCGTCCGAGCGCGAGGGCAGGGAGCTGCATTGCTTCGCCGTCAAGCGCGGGATGTGCGGCGACGGCGATTTACGTCAGCAGCGGGTTTGTCTCCATACTGCAGGGTCTCCCGGCCAGGCCTTGCACGCCGGGTGTTTGACAGGATGGCAGAGAATTCGTCTCGTGGACCGCCATGGTGGAGGGTATGCGGAGAATGGCATGTTTGAGGATGCGGTGAAGGCTTTCCGGCGAAGGTTGATGGTATTCTGCCGAATAGGGTCGCGGATCAGTGTGCTGTCGGCTGTCGAGGGCCTCATGGCTTAGCAGAGGCAAGCGCGCATGGTTTCGCCATCAGGATGGGGGTCTCACGGGAGGTGTCCTCAACAATGCTTTGCTGATATGTATGCGATAAGGAGCTCTTGCTATGCAAGGCGATTGATGATGGTACTTGGCACAAAGATGTCATCTCATGGGGTTCAATGGTACTTGGTTATGGCCTTCATGGTATGGGCACGGAAGCAGTTGCCTTGTTTGATCAGATGCATGCTTGGGGTTAAGCCAGACAGCATAGTTGGTCTGGGGGTGCTTTCTGCGCTGCAGGGCAGGATTGGTGTTGAAGGGACTTGAGATATACAACCCTCGTGAAGGATCACAAAGTCCATCCAACCGAGGAGATGTCTGCTATGAAGTTGATCTACTGGGCGCTCCGGGTTGATCGACCATGCCTTGGACTTCATAAAGTCAATGAGTGTAGAGCCAGGTCCTAGTGTATGGGGAGCACTTCTGGATGCCTCTGTTATTCACAGTAACAAAGAAACTCAAGATTTGGCTTGCAGGTCTCTTCTTAGATTGGAAGAAGAGAGCCCATCAAATCTTGTCTCGTATCTAACCTACACGCCTTCTGGTAGGTGGAATATTGTTGAACAAGTGAGGGCAAAGATTAAATAGGGAACGTTGAAGAAAACACCTGGTCGCAGTTGGGTAAATGCAGCAACATAGTGACCATCAGTATTCTTCTAGGAATGAATTGTTCATGGCCCATTCAGCGTTCAAAGCTCTACCAGTGCACATAAACTGGTTATGCTCTGGAATCATTGGCACTGTACAGGACCACATCAACGAAATTGTATCATTGGCAGTTAAAAGACCAGAGCTGCTGTACTTTATGTTCATACATGTATGTTCAGGCGGTGGTTATTAGAGCAAACGAAGTGCCCCTGCAACAACGGTGCTGTTGTCTGCAATGTTCACTCTTCCCATGTACTCTTACGCCAGGTAAATATAACTTCTTATAGGTTCACTGTATGATCTAAAATTATTTGATTGCTTCAGAAATTGGTGCTTCCTTATTTTCACCAGAATTTGGTGAATTTTTATTCTGTCATCACATGAAGTGATTGAGTCTTTTTTCTAGGATAGTAACTGAGTTGCTAGATGAATGATGTGTTGACAGCAGAACCAAGGATGATCCAAAAGAACATTCTAAGCATAAGAATTTCCAAGAACCTAAACTTCCCAAGAGCACTAGACCAAGAGCCACTGACCAGAAAAGATCCAGAAATTTTTGGAGAACATATAGCTTTAGAAAGGAAGATTCAAGAATGCTCAAATGGTGTGTATAACCATCGACTGAAATGAGCTTGCATTAGTACTCACTTTATATGCAGCTGGGGCCAAGTTTAAAAATCTCTCTTGACTTGAGTTTGAGGTCTTTGTTTGTCCACAGAACATGTAATTTCGTTTCTCTTGCACATTTGTTCATTTCGACTTAAATGGATGACAACACAAGACATTACTCTCATTTAACTCATTTGGGACCGGCTATGCAATTGTAAGTTTTACCTTAAAACATCATAGCCGGAGTTTGAATTTTGAGGAGTAGATTTATAGTGGTGGAACTCTTAGTGGAGTCGAACTCACCGAGAACAAATGCTTCGCCAATGACGAGTGTTTTGATATCGCCGTGGCATAAACCTTTTCGTAATCCCTCATCCGACAAAGGAAACAAAGATATAACTATTGATGTTCAGACCGCCCGTGAAAAGATAACTATTGATGTTTAGACTAGCCTCGCAGAGAATAAAAAGACAACTGTCTGGTAATCTCACATCGATGCCAGGGGTGGCTTATCTGGATGGGGCCGTAAGAACGCTGCCGGGTCCTCGAGGCGAGATAGCACGAGCTCGATCGGACATGAGGCGACCCAGTTCAAGGCTCCCGAGAGATGAAACCTGATTTGCTCTCATGGGTCTTCGATGATGACGATCAAAGTGAGTACAAGGTGCTCTCGAGATGTGTTGCAGAGGAGGAAGAAGGGCAACTAGCTTCTTCCTAGCTATGGTGTGTGGGTAAACCGAGGTTGGAACCCTTTGCATGGGTGAGGTCATTTTATAAGCCACCCCTGGGGTACAATGGTATTGGCGGCCGGTAGACCTGCCAGTCTAAGGCTGCCGGCCGGGCCCGCTAGAGGTTCCGCCGAGGATTCGGTCGATAGGGCGGGCCCCGAGAGGTCTCCGCCACGAGGATCTGGGCCGATAGGCGGGCCCGCCACCTGGCCTGGCTGACGGCCATCAGAAGGCCACCAGGCCGACGAGGTCGGTCGGGGTCAGATATACAGAAGGCCACACGGTTTGCCACTGTGGCGATCAGAATGCATGTTTCTACGGGATTTGTGAGGAGCACTGGCCATGCGCAAATTTATCGCTTGGTCGGGCCAGACTTGGGGAGGGACGGCCGCTCGGGCCGAGGCCCATACCCAGCCGCTTTTGGGAGCTGCTCTCGAGGCCGGCACAGAGCACCACCCGACTGAAGCTTTCTGTCGAGACCAATGGCCTGAGGTTCAACTTGCCCCGATGTCTTGAAATCTCTTTGAGTGTGGATGAGGCTACCGGTCTATCCTCGACAAGAGTTCCGGTCGGCGAGGCTCTTCTGATGGCAATCGGAGGTTCGAGCAGTTTTCAGGATCTCTTCGCCTTTGCTCCGTTCGACCGGGAGAGGTCGGGCGCCGTGAGTCGCCGCTCACTACTAGGGCCTCTACTAATGGCGCACTCGATTTGGCCATTAATGGCGCATTAGTGGTGCACCATTAGTGCCACGCCATTAGAGTTTACTAATGGCGCACCTCTCGGCGCGCCATTAGTGTATATGCAGGCGCCATTAGTATATTTCCTGTGGGGTATACCTGTGTGTCAGCATACTAATGGCAAGATAACAAGATGCGCCATTAGTAACTTCGCATACTAATGGCGATCGCTTAATGATGCGCCATTAGTAGATATTTGTCATACTAATGGCGATCGTGATGATGCGCCATTAGTATGAATATTAGGTTTTTTATTTTTATTTTCTGCTTTTTTAAAAGTTACAAAATGTATAATTGGACAAAATATAGACAAAGAACATCAACAATAAGATTCATCGAATACAATAGAAGATTAGTCTTTGAATACAATTCATCATATTAGTCTCTAATACAATTCATCATATTAGTCTCCAATTGAAAAGACCGAACAAAGATAGAACATTATATTACAAGTCTCGAGACCGCGAGTAGCGAGTTTGTCTTCACATTACAAGTCGACATCGATCATCTAAACTACCATCACATAGAAGAGAGTCGCGGTCATCACGATGAGCATCATCACAATGAAACTCGCCTTCATCCGGTTCCTCCAACGCCTTCTTCCTCTCCGCTGATAGCGGGCGATTCAGATTCGCCTCGCCCAGTGGTGTACCTTTGTAATCATCCGCTGAATCGGTGAACCTGCTCGACACTTCTCCCGCCGCCGAGACTGAACCATACCCTTGTACACGATAATAACGACGGCATCGTTATGCACTAGCCAAACGTAAACGTTAGTACCAATTCACGCATAATACATAAGCATATATAAGTATGCAATAATGATCGAAGAGAAAAGCAAGACATTAATAGCATCGATTACATCTAAGTCGAATCACCAAACCAAAGAGACATACTACAAGTTCATTAAAGTTTAATTACAACATGAGCCAATCGATGTTTCGTAACCAGACACAAGATCACCGCTTTAACTCGACTCAAGGGACCGAGCGTGATGGCCGCCGCTCATCGAGTCATGAAATAACGGTCGCTGTCGCCCTGCATTTGTAGCATTGTGTCGATGTCACCGTTGGACGGTGATTGTTGAGGTAGAACTGCCCCGAGGTACGGCGACATCTTGATGGATGATTTCCGCAAACTCCGGATCGATGCTAAAGAATTTTTGCCTGGAGGTCCGCCCCGGATCCGACACGCCTTTGCCCAATTTGAGTTTACTGGTAGCGTGGTTGATGATGGTCCCGCATTTATCGCCTCGCATGTGATGGATGGCGAGTAGGCACCCTTCGACACAGCGAAGGCTTGACGCAGCAGTAACGTCAGACAGGGAGAACACGTGGTTGTTGATTGCATTTAATAGGCTTGGTGAAGGTGTTCCAGACGGCGAGCTGGAGAACATCATCAAGAACCTTCGACATTTGTGTAGTTTACGCTCGACCGACGTCCGGTCAAATACGTACATGGTATTTGGGGCTTAGGAGGATGATAATGTGTCACCGCGAAAAACACGGAATGTTAAAAAGAAAACGATCAAATCTAAGAATTCATATGTTACGGGTCGGTGGAGGGAAGGACTTACTCGGGAAAGTAAGGCACGAGGAAGTTATCCTTATCTTGGTTTGCCGTAATGACGCTGGTAAGAACTCGCGACTGTCGTCCCCGCTGCCCAAGATCTTGGCACGCATAGAAGGGGTCGACTATCACGATGTTCGGTCTTGTCACGATGATCCCATCTCCATACTCAGCTTAAAATAGCCAATGAATGTAGCAGCGGATGAAGGTTCAACATAGCTGGATGTCATCAAACCGCAGGATCGATCGACGCTCGATGGAGTTATCCACAAAGCCCTTGCCCTCCGGCACCTTGGCCGCCAAAACCGGTATGCCACATCCTTTCTCCGAGACGCTTTCTCCAAAGAAGACAACATCATTATGACTGTGATAGCACCGGTTGCAGCATTGAGCATATGAAGGAAATATGCCCTAGAGGCAATAATAAAGTTATTATTTATTTCTTATTTCATGATAAATGTTTGTCATTCATGCTAGAATTTATTAACCTAAACATGATACATGTGTGAATGCATAGACAAAACAATGTCACTAGTATGCCTTTCAGACTAGCTTGTTAATCAAAGATGGTTATGTTTCCTACCATGAACAAAGAGTTGTTATTTGATTAACAAGGTCACATCATTAGTAGAATGATCTGATTGACATGACCCATTCCATTAGCTTAGCACACGATCGCTTAGTATGTTGCTACCGCTTTTATCCATGACATATACATGTTCCTGTAACTATGAGATTATGCAACCTGCTATCGGAGGAACACTTTGGTGCTACCAAACGTCACAACGAATCGGGTGATTATAAAGGAGTACTATGTGTCTCCAAAGGTATGTTGGGTTGGGATTTCGAGATTAGGTTTTGTCATCCGATTGTCGGAGAGGTATCTTCGGCCTTCCTGCAATACACATCACCGAAGCCTTCAGAATTATTACAATGAGCGTGAGATGATGTATTACGGAACGAGTAAAGAGACTTGCCGTAACGAGATTGAACTAGGTATTGATACCGACGATCAATCTCGGCAAGTAACATACCGATGACAAAGGAACAACGATGTTGTTATGCGGTTCGACCGATAAAGATCTTCAGAGAATATGTAGGAACCAATATGGGCATCCAGGTCCCGCTATTGGTTATTGACCGAGACGGTCTCGGTCATGTCTCACATTATTCTCGAACCGTAGGGTCCGCACGCTTAAGGTTTCATGACTATATTATGAGTTTATGTATTTTGATGTACCAAGAAGTTCGAGTCCCGGATGTGATCACAGACGTGACGAGGAGTCTCAAATGGTCGAGACATAAAGATTGATATATTGAAGCCTATATTTGAGTTCGAATGGTTCCGTGAAATCGAATTTTATCGAAACCGGGGTTACTGAACCTCCCGGGGCTATTGGGCCTAGTGGGCCACGAGGAGAAGAGGAGGCTGGCAGGCCGCGCGCCCTCCCTAGTCCCAATAGGACAAGGAGAGGCGCCTTCCTCTTAATCCCACTAATTCAGGGGAGTCTCACTCTGAGAGGACTTCTCCCTTGGGTCGGCCGACCTCTTGCCTTTTTATATACGGGGCAGGGGGCACCCTAGAACACACAAGTTTGATCTACGGATCGCCTTCTTAGCCGTGTGCCCCTTCCACCATATTCCACTGTCATATCGTCATGGCTTAGGCGGCTCCCTACCGCAGAACATCAAGATCGCTCACCACACCGTCAGGCCGATGAACCTCTCTCGACACTCGGGCCGATCGAGTTCGAGGTCAAGAATCGTGGCCCGAGTAACGGGCGCCGGATCGGCGGATCGGAGAGAACGACGACTACTTCCTCTACGCCAGATCGCCTCCGCTTCGGGTTCACGAGGGTACGAGACAACACTCTCCTCTCTGCTATGCATCACCATGATCTTTGTGGTGCGTAGAGGAAATTTTTGAAATTACTACGCTCCCCAACAAAGGGCATCCGAGCCTAGGTTTTATGGTTTGATTTTGCACGAGTAGAACACAAGTGAGTTGTGGGCGATACAAGTCATACTACCTACCAAAGATGTCATACTTTGGTTCAGCGGTATTGTGAGATGAAAGCCCCGACCGACATTACGCCAGACGCTTACGCGAGATGGTTTCACCGCCATTAGCACTCGCTGCTTAAAGGTGACTGGCGTGTCTGCCTTCACTTTAGTGAATGAAAAGTGGCATACGCCCGTCCTTGAGAAGGTTAAACGAGTCTATTTGACGAAGTATCGCTGTGGTTTTGATGAGGTGAGATTGGTTCTTGCTAAGCCCGAGTGCCACGTAAAATTTGCAACAACAAAGTAGAGGACGCCTAACTTGTTTTTGCAGGCATGTTGTGATGATATGGTCAAGACGTGATGCTATATTTTATTGTATGAGATGATCATGTTTTGTAACCGGTTATCGGCAATCGCAGGAGCCATATGGTTGTCGCTTTTGTATGAAATGCAACGCTTCAGAATTGCTTTTACTTTATCACTAAGCGGTAGCGATAGTCGAGAAGCTAAATAGGCGAAACGACAACGATGCTACGATGGAGATCAAGGTGTGTACCGGTGATTTATGGGATCATGATGGGCTGCAGAGATGGAGATCACGGCACAAGATGATGATGACCATATCATATCACTTATATTGATTTGCATGATGTTTATCTTTTATGCATCTTATCTTGCTTTGATTGACGGTAGCATTATAAGATGATCTCACTAAATTATCAAGAAGTGTTCTCTCGAGTATGCACCGCTACAAAGTTCGTCGTGCCTGCACACCACGCGGATGATCGGTGATAAGCTTCCACGTCCATCTACAACGCAAAAGCTGCACACGCAGTAATACTCAAAGTTAAAGTCGACGAGCCTAGCATGCAAGATATGGCCTCGTAACACGGAGACCGAAGGTCGCGTGAATCATATAGTAGATATGATCAACATAATGATGTTCACCATTGAAAACTACTCCATCTCACGTGATGATCGGTTATGGTTTAGTTGATTTGGATCACGAATCACTTAGATGACTAGAGAGATGTCTGCCTAAGTGGGAGTTCTAAATAATATTATTAATTGAACTTAAATTTATCATGAACTTAGTACCGATAGTATCTTGCTTGTCTATGTTTAATTGTAGATAGATGGCTCGGGCTATTGTTCCGTTGAATTTTAATGCTGCTCCTTGAGAAAGCAAAGTTGAAAAGATGATGGTAGTAACTACACCGGATCGGGTCCAGAACTTCCAGGATTATCCTCATCGCCGCATGTAAGAGTTACGGCCCGAAGCAACTGCTTGTTGCCGACTGCTGCTGATGCAAATACGACGATGTTAAGAACGCCCCGCAGAGCAAAGCCGATGACCACCTATAGTTCAGTTGGTGCCATGCTTTACGGCTTAGAACCGACTTCAACGATTTTTGAACGCCATGGAGCATATGAGATGTTCCAAGAGTTGAAGTTAATATTTCAAGCAGAATGCCCGGATTGAGATATAAGGAAGTCTCCAATAAGTTCTATAGCTGCAAGATGGAGGAGAATAGTTCTCTCAAGTGAGCATATACTCAAAATGTCCGGTATAACAATCACTTGATTCAACCGAGAGTTAATCTTCCGATGATAGTGTCATTGACAGAATTCTTCAATCATCGCTACCAAGCTACAAGAGCTTTGTGATGAACTATAATATGCAAGGGATAGAACAAGACTATTCCCGAAAGCTCTTTATGATGCCGAAGGCATGCGAGGTAGAAATCAAGAAGGAGCATCAAGTGTTGATGGTCAACAAGACCACTAGTTTCAAGAAGAAGGGCAAAGGAAAGAAGAAGAGAAACTTCAAAAAGAACAAAGAAGAAAGTTGCTGCTCAAGAGAAGAAACCCAAGTCCGGACCTCTGCCTCGAAATCGAGTGCTTCATCTACAAGCAGACGGTCACGGAAGCGGAACTCGCCCCAAGTATTTGGCGGATAAGAAGGATGGCAAAGTGAACAAAGGTATATGTGATATACATGTTATTGATGTGTACCTAATTAGAGCTCGTAGTAGCACCTGGTATTTGATAATCGGTTCGCTGCTAATATTTGCAACTCAAATGTGACTACGGAATAAGCGTAACATCGCCAAGGACGAGGTGACGCGCGCAGTGGAAATGGTTCCAAAGTCGATGTGATCGCAGGTCGGCACGCTTACCTCTACATCTACCATCGGGATTAGTTTTAGATCTAAATAATTGTTACATTTGCGCTCATGCTGGAGCATGAACATTATATCCTGGATCTTTGTTTGATGCGAGACGTTATTCATTTAAATCGAGAATAATGGTTGTTATATTTATATGAGTAATATCTTTTATGGTCATGCACCCTTGAAGAGTGGTCTATTTTTATTGAATCTCGAGTAGTAGTGATACACATATTCATAATGTTGAAGCCAAAAGATGCAGAGTTGATAATGATAGTGCAACTTTATTCGTGGCAATCGCCGCTTAGGTCATATCAGTAAAACGATGAAGAAACTCCATAATGATGGACTCTCGAATCACTCTGATTATGAATCACTTGGTACTTTATGTAACCGCGGCCTCATGGGGGCAAGATGACTAGAACGCTTCTCTTCCAGTATTATGGAGAGAGCAACAGATTTGTTGGAAATCATACATGCGATGTATGTGGCCCGATGAATGTTGAGGCTCGTGGCGGATATCGTTATTTTCTCACCTTTCAGATGACTTAAGCAGATATGGGTATATCTACTTAATGAAGCACATGTCTGAAACATTTGAAAAGTTCAAAGAATTCCGTGAGTGAAGTAGAAAATCATCGTAATAAGAAAATAAAATTTCTACGATCCGATCGTGGAGGAGAATATTTGAGTTACGAAGTTTGGTCTACATTTGAAACAATGCGAATAGTTTCAAGAACTCACGCCACCCTTTAACACCACATACGTAATGGTGTGTCCGAACGTCGAATCGTGACTTTACTTGATATGGTGCGATCTATGATGTCTCTTACCGATTTACCGCTATCGCTTTTGGGGTTATGCTTTAGAGACGGCCGCATTCACGCTAAATAGGGCACCATCAAAACTGCTGAGACGACGCCTTATGAACTATGGTTTGGCAAGAAACCAAAGTTGTCATTTCTTAAAGTTTGGGGCTGCGATGCTTATGTGAAGAAACTTCAACCGATAAGCTCGAACCCAAATCGAGAAATGTTTCTTCATAGGATACCCAAAGGAAACTGCGGTACACCTTCTATCACAACCAAGGCAAAACATTTGTTGTTAAGAATGGATCCTTTCTAGAGAAAGAATTTCTCTCGAAAGAAGTGAGGGGAGGAAAGTAGAACTTGATGAGATAATCAGATCTACTCCCTGTTGAAGGTAGTTCATCACGAGAACCGGTTCCCCGTGACAACTACACCAACTAGTGAGGAAGCTAATGATATTGATCATGAAACTCAGATTGTTTCACTAACCTCGAGGTCTACGAGTAAGATCCGCACTGGAGTGGTAATGTAATCCTGTTCGGAAATCATGCTACTAGATCATGATGAACCCACGAACTATGAAGAAGCGATGGTGAGCCCAGATTCCGAAATGGCTTGAGGCCATGAAATCTGAGATGGGATCCATGTATGAAAACAAAGTATGGATTTTGGTCGACTTGCCCGAGGGTCGGCAAGCAATAGAAAACAAGTGGATCTTCAAGAAGAAGACCGACGCGACGGTAATGTTATCGTTTATAAAGCTCGACTTGTCGCAAAGGGTTTTCGACAAGTTCAAGGGATTGACTACGATGAGACCTTCACCCAGAAGCGATGCTTAAGTCCGTCCGAATCATGTTAGCAATGCCGATTTTATGATTATGAAATTTGGCAAATGGATGTAAAGATTGCATTCTCGAATGGATTTCGAAGAAGAGTTGTATATGATGCAACCGTAAGGTTTTATCGATCCAAAGGGAGCTAACAGTGTGCAAGCTCCAATGATCCATTTATGGACTGGTGCAAGCATCTCGAGTTGGAATAAACGCTGATAGTGTGATCAAAGATTTAGTTCATATGCACTTTGGAGAAGCCAGATTTACAAGAAAGTGAGTGGAGCTCATAGCATTTCGATATTATATGTAGATGACATATTGCTGATCGGAAATGATATAGAATTTCTGGATAGCATAAAGGATACTTGAATAAGAGTTTTCAATGAAAGACCTCGTGAATACATATTGGGCATTAAGATCTATAGAGATAGATCAAGACGCTTAATTGACTTTCACAAAGCACATACCTTTGACAAAATTTTGAAGAAGTTCAAATGGATCAAGCAAAGAAAGGGTTCTTGCTGTTACAAGGTGAAGTTGAGTAAGACTCAATGCCCCACCAACGCAGAAGATAGAGAGAAAATGAAAGATGTTCCTTATGCTTCAGCATAGGCTCTATCATGTATGCAATGCCGTGTACAGACCTGATGTGTGCCTTGCTATAAGCTTAGCAGGAGGTACCAAAGTAATCCAGAGTGGATCATCCGGACCGAGGACGTGACGACTACTTCCTCTACGCGGCGTTAACGTCAGCTTTTGGCTCATTTAGGGTAATGAGATCAACATTTCCCTGCTATATCATCACCATGATCTTGCTATGCAGCGAGGAATTTTTTTGAAATTACTACGCTCCCCTTCAAAGAACTGCTACCCTTCGTGGGGTTGAAGTTCCATCAACATGGATGTACGATAGCACCACCCATCTAGAACCGCGCTTAAAAATCCATAAGTCAACATTATGCTTGTCCTCAAACCTCCCTTTATCTTCATATGCAATTGTTTACATTCCGCTATTATACTCTTAGAATTGCAAGTGTAGGTTGATTGCTTGACTTGTGCTAAGTTGCTAAAATCTACCAAGAACTAAGATTGGGAAAAGGCTAGATTTTTATTTGGTCAAGTAGTCTAATCACCCCCTAGACATACTTTCGATCCTACACCTCCTTTGAGCCAAGCATCGGACCTCCCATGCTTCACCATAACCCAACGCTTCTTCTTCCCACCATACCATCATGTCACCTCTTCCGTGCACGACCTCAAGTTGTTCGACGACTTTCTCACAGTAAATTTTCCCAAATTTTTCATGTAGATTTAGTTTAGCTGCTCATAGACTCCTTGAGATGACATAGGATTCATATTACGGTAGATGGATCCAAGGCAGAGCTAATATTTTGATGATTCGCTGCCGGGTTCGAGCTTCAAGTCGAGAGTGAAAACATGGACGCCAAGAAGACGAGGTAATATTGATGGTTGCCGAATGAATAACATCACCTAGAACATAGGGAAATGTCCGTAATCACAAGTTGGTCATGCGACATTTTGTCGGAGCAGTAATCCAAGGTCACGACCATGTCATGTGCGGTTGTGTCGTGGTCCTACCTTCTTGCCATACGTGTTTTCGACGATGCTTTTACATGCACAAACGATTATTCCGCCGAATCGCCCATGACATGGAAGCCGTGAACCTTTCTTCCAAATGATGAAGAAATGACACCCATTTCGAAGTTTCCTTTTTAGGAAGGTGATCGTGACACTTCATATGATTACATATGGTTGTTTTCATATTCATGGGTTGACAATCTTCGAATGGTCGAAGATACACTCATAAAGTGCATTGGAATGTTCGCTGAAACTATTTTGAGTGTTTATGGAGAGCAATATCAGTGAGCATCCAATGCCTATGACACAATTAGGCTTCTAGCGATTCGTAGCAAAAGGCCATTTTGTAATGCTAGGGATTGTTGAATGTATGCACTAGAAGTGGTAGAATTACCCTGCAGCTTGCTATGACCAATTCAATCGGACTAAGGTTCCAATAATAATTTTGGAAGTTGTTACGTCCAAGATTTGTGGATCTCAAATTGCTACTTTGGGTCGCAGAATCTCACAATGGCATCAATGTCCTGCAGAGATCTCATCTGTTTGCAAGACTAGCTGGTGGTACTTCTCCACCTTTGCAACTTCTGGGTGGATGGCTATTATTATGACCAAGGCTACTATCTAGCCGATGGCATTATCCATCTTGGTCCACATTTTTACAGATATTTTCTAATCCCGAGAGCAGGAAACATAAGCATTTCATTAAGGTGCAAGAAGCTCAAAGGAAAGACATTGAGAGGGCATTGGAGTGTTGCAAGCAAGGTTTTTCGATTGTTTGATGGCCTCATTTCTAGAATAAGGATGTTTTGACAAATATCATGACATGTTGTGTGATCCTACACAATATGATTATACAGGATGAGAGAGATGTGCCAAGCCCCCATTGATTATGAAGATATTCAGATAATTATTAGACCTCACAGCACACATGATGCATTCAAGCATTTTTTTATGTGTACCAGAAGATTGAAGACCGGCCTCCCATCATTAGCTGAAGAAGAATCTCCGTAGCATCATTGGCAGCTAGCTGAAAGATACTAATGTTTAAATTCATTTTATTTTTACTTGAACAATTTATTTGATTGGATTATTTGTTGCATTTGGATTATTTATTAATTTGAATTATTTGTCATGTGCGATAATGATTTTTTCCAATAATTATGGCATTATTGAATAGTTTGATCTAAATGCTGACAAGTTTGTGATTTTATTTTTCTAGTCCATTACAAGAATGTATGATGTATTTTGGTTCTATATAGATATGGTTCATGTGAATGTAGCAGAAGCCACTCTTGGTGCAAAAAGAAATGTTCTGTTATTGTTAGAAAAAATTTGTGTTGGAAACCTCGATTTTTTTCTGGATTTTTGCTCCTTATAATGAATAAAAAACACGATTGTTTTTAGGAAAATGTAAAAGAATAATATGTACGGCCCTGGCCACTGGCTCAGTGCTGCACTGGCAAGTGGTAGACAATGTTGGGCCGTGCGTAGCTCGGTCTCTTTGATACGGAGCAACCCAAGCCAGCTTCCCCACAGGCCCATGGATGCAATAGCTCGCCTCGTCCCTCTTCGCCCTAACTCGCCGGCGTCACCTGCTCCGTCCGCTCCCGCCGCCCCCATGCTCCCCCAATACGCCGCCTCCCCGCCGCTCCTTCCCGCCTAGCCGCCCTCGCACCCGCCGACCACACCGTCGAGCTGCGGCGACGACGACGACAACGACACCCGCGGTATCCTCCTCCCGTCTCGCGGGCTCGCCGCCTGCAGAGAGTCCAGCGGCGGATCAGGGGAGCGAGTTGGAGCCCCGACCCGAACCTCTCGACCGGGACTGGGGCTCGACGCTGTCCCGGCGGACCTTACAGAGGTTGCCGGGATCCTCCGGCGGTTGCGCGACGAGCAGATCAATCTGGGCCTGGGCACCTTCAGTCTGCTGCTGAAGCGAGCCTGCGAAGCAGACGACTTCCTCTCTTCGCCAAGGTATTCAGACACTTGCTGCTCTCCAAAGCTGCTCCCTGACTTGACTTCCTACATGTGTGTCGCCAGGGCCATTGGGGGTCTAGATGACAATGAACTGTTACTCAAGTTTGTGAGAGAGGTATTGAGATCACAAATGGCAGAGACCCCACTGTGGCGAATCGCATTGTTTTCGCCACGGGCAGATACGGGCACCTCGATAAATGCTTGATCATTTTCGAGGAGCTGAAGAAAGATAAGAGATGCTTGGATGTTGTCACGTTCAACACGGTCTTGGATATGCTAGGAAAGGTTGGTCGGTGGACGAAATGCTTTATGAGGTGAAGCTGATGGAGGAACTTGGCATTTCTCCTGACATTGTGACGATAATACGGTGATAAACTGCTCAAGAGGCTTGAAGATTGAGTCTGTGCAAAAGCTTTGCAAGAGAGATGTTTGAGAGAGGCATCAGTCCAGATTTGAGAACGATACCGCGCTTCATTGATTGTTTCGGAAGGGCAGGGCATATTGCTGATGCCCTTGAGGTGTTTGAGCAGATGAAGAAGTCGTACCAACCTTCGATTTATGTCTATCGTGCTCTGATCAGTGACCTGAAAAAGGCTGGGCGGTTTGAGCTAGCAGAAAAGCTCACTGAAGAGATGAATTCAAGTGCCGGATTTGTTAGGCCCTGAAGATTTCAGGCAGAAGTCCAAGGGAAGAAGGGTCAGGAACAGCAGCAGGTAAAAAGCAGAAAAGTTATCTTCCAGTTCTGTATGATTCCTTCACATGCGATGCAACAGTTGCTGGTACCCAGTTCCAGACTTCCAATGGATACTGGTCCTGCTGATTGACATCTTCAGAAGATGTATCCTAGGAAGAAACAGAGAACTACAAAGTTCAGATGACAGCAGCTTGATGATTACAAAGACACGGCAGTGATCCTAGAGCTACAGTCCTGAATGGCATGTCATGACCGCAGGCCGCTTGCTGATGCACTTCTCAAGAGATTCAGGAACTGGAGTCAGTAGCAACTGCGGCAATTCCCAGTTAAGAAATATGTGCCGCACCGCCGATTGTCGCTTGGAAAGTGCCTGTTACTGGAGAGATCGCTGTTTTGCTCTGAGCTTGTGTGCGTAAAGTTTCGGCATTTTCCGTCACCCTTCAGTGCACCGAAGAATAGTGAAGCCTTGGCATCTGGTTCATTTTGTAGGCGATGCTTGTAAATCATTAGGCATAATAGCAATTAAATTACATTTTACACGTGTAAGTTGATTCTATTCAAAATTTCTGGGATAATATCATCTTAGCATTCGTGGGATGGTGCACACTCGTGTGTCTGGCAATATGCCCTGACCCCTGAACATGTTGGTGTGATGCAATGTCATTCCATGTAATGCCCAGTTTGTTATAGATTCTGTTTCAGGGTTGCTGGATCGATGCTGTTTACTGTATGCTATCCTAGCGACTAGTGATTTTCGGGGAACTAATCAAGTGAATGCAGACGGAGGCCATAATAATCGAAATAATCAGTGCTAGTTAAGCGTGTGTCTACGAGATAGTGCGGGCAGATAAGAAATCCGGACATTTTGATGGAAAAGTTTCTGAAACTTACTGTCCTGCACATTCGTTCAAACTCGCGGCGGCTCCATGCGGCCACTCCCGGCGTTCACGATCTCCTGCCTCGCCGCCGTCCGCGCGGACCCCTGCGGCGTCCTGCCCCGTCTTCAACTCCCTCCTCTTCAGCCTCGCCACCTCCGACACCTCCCACGCGCACCTCCTGCTCCACCTCTTCCGCCGCCTCCTCCTCCTCCCGCGCGCCGCCCGGACGCCTTCACGCTCTCCTCCCCGCCTCCTCCTTCCCCCTCCACCCTCCTGCTCCCGCGCCCACGCCGCCGCCTCCTTCCACGCCTCTCCTCCGGCTCGGCCTCCTGCACGCCGACCCCGTCCTCACCAACTCCATCCTGCTCCTCTACCTCCGCTCGCCCCACCGCACCCCCACCACCGGCACGGCGCTCCGCCTGTTCGACGAAATGCCCGCCCGCACCGCCTCCACCTACAACACGCTCATCTCCCACGCCCCTGCGGGCACCGACCTCCGGTCCCTGGCGCGCCTCATGGTCGCGGATGGGCCCAGCCCGGACAGGTTCACGGTCTCGGCGCTCCTGTCCGCGTGCGCGTCCGAGCGCGAGGGCAGGGAGCTGCATTGCTTCGCCGTCAAGCGCGGGATGTGCGGCGACGGCGATTTCCACGTCAGCAGCGGGTTTGTCTCCATGTACTGCAGGGTCTCCCGGCCAGGCCTTGCACGCCGGGTGTTTGACAGGATGCAGCAGAGGAATGTCGTCTCGTGGACCGCCATGGTGGGAGGGTATGCGGAGAATGGCATGTTTGAGGATGCGTGAAGGCTTTCCGGCGATGTGGGCGGTTGATGGTATTCTGCCGAATAGGGTCGCGCTGATCAGTGTGCTGTCGGCTGTCGAGGGCCCTCATGGGCTTAGCAGAGGGCAAGCAAGTGCATGGTTTCGCCATCAGGATGGGGCTCTCACGGGAGGTGTCCTCAACAATGCTTTGCTGATATGTATGCGATATGGAGCCTTGCGTTATGCAAGGCGATTGATGATGGTACTTGGCACAAAGATGTCATCTCATGGGGTTCAATGGTACTTGGTTATGGCCTTCATGGTATGGGCACGGAAGCAGTTGCCTTGTTTGATCAGATGCATGCTTGGGGTTGCCAGACAGCATAGTTGGTCTGGGGGTGCTTTCTGCGTGCTGCAGGGCAGGATTGGTGTTGAAGGGACTTGAGATATACAACTCCCTCGTGAAGGATCACAAAGTCCATCCAACCGAGGAGATGTCTGCTTTGAGTTGATCTACTGGGGCTGCCCGGGTTGATCGACCATGCCTTGGACTTCATAAAGTCAATGAGTGTAGAGCCAGGTCCTAGTGTATGGGGAGCACTTCTGGATGCCTCTGTTATTCACAGTAACAAAGAAACTCAAGATTTGGCTTGCAGGTCTCTTCTTAGATTGGAAGAAGAGAGCCCATCAAATCTTGTCTCGTATCTAACCTACACGCCTCTTCTGGTAGGTGGAATATTGTTGAACAAGTGAGGGCAAAGATTAAATAGGGAACGTTGAAGAAAACACCTGGTCGCAGTTGGGTAAATGCAGCAACATAGTGACCATCAGTATTCTTCTAGGAATGAATTGTTCATGGCCCATTCAGCGGTTCAAAGCTCTACCAGTGCACATAAACTGGTTATGCTCTGGAATCATTGGCACTGTACAGGACCACATCAACGCAAATTGTATCATTGGCAGTTAAAAGACCAGAGCTGCTGTACTTTATGTTCATACATGTATGTTCAGGCGGTGGTTATTAGAGCAAACGAAGTGCCCCTGCAACAACGGTGCTGTTGTCTGCAATGTTCACTCTTCCCATGTACTCTTACGCCAGGTAAATATAACTTCTTATAGGTTCACTGTATGATCTAAAATTATTTGATTGCTTCAGAAATTGGTGCTTCCTTATTTTTCACCAGAATTTGGTGAATTTTTTATTCTGTCATCACATGAAGTGATTGAGTTCATTTTTCTAGGATAGTAACTGAGTTGCTAGATGAATGATGTGTTGACAGCAGAACCAAGGATGATCCAAAAGAACATTCTAAGCATAAGAATTTCCAAGAACCTAAACTTCCCAAGAGCACTAGACCAAGAGCCACTGACCAGAAAAGATCCAGAAATTTTTGGAGAACATATAGCTTTAGAAAGGGAAGATTCAAGAATGCTCAAATGGTGTGTATAACCATCGACTGAAATGAGCTTGCATTAGTACTCACTTTATATGCAGCTGGGGCCGGTTTAAAATCCTCTTGACTTGAGTTTGGAGGTCTTTGTTTGTCCACGTAACATGTAATTTCTCGTTTCTTGCACATTTGTTCATTTCGACTTAAATGGATGACAACACAAGACATTACTCTCTACGAACTCATCTTGGGACCGGCTATGCAATTGTAAGTTTTACCTTAAAACATCATAGCCGGAGTTTGAATTTTGAGGAGTAGATTTATAGTGGTGGAACTCTTAGTGGAGTCGAACTCACTGAGAACAGTCTGCCAATGACGAGTGTTTTGATATCGCCAGGGCATAAACCTTTTCAGAATCCCTCATCCGACAAAGGAAACAAAGATATAACTATTGATGTTCAGACCGCCTGTGAAACAAAGATAACTATTGATGTTTAGACTAGCCTCGCAGAGAATAAAAAGACAACTGTCAGTGGTAATCTCACATCGATGCCGGGGTGGCTTATCATGGATGGGGCCAAGAACGCTGCCGGGTCCTCGAGGCGAGAGGAGCACGAGCTCGACGGACATGAGGCGCACTGTGTTCAAGGCTCTCCTGAGAGATGAAACCCAGACTTTGCTCAAGGGGTCTTCGTGATGACGACTATGATCAAAGTGAGTACAAGGGTGCTCCTCGAGATGTGTCATAGAGGAGGAAGAAGGGCAAGGCTAGCTCTCTTCCCTAGCTATGGTGTGTGGGTAACCGAGGTTGGAACCCTTTGCATGGGGCGAGGCCTGGGGTTTTATAGGCCAACCCCTGTGGGTACATGGTAATATGGCCGAGTGTAGGACCCGCCTTCAGTTTACAATAAGCATTGGGCCGGGGCCCGCTTTTGAGAGGGTCCCCGCCGCCGAGGATTCGTCGAGAAGGGCCCGCTTTAGAGGTTCCCGCGCCACGCCGAGGATTCGGCCGATAGGGGGCCCGCCACCAAGGGCTCGCCGACGGCTTTCATCAGAAGGCCGCCAGGCCGACGGAGGTCGGTTTGGGGTCAGATGGCATATAAGCCGCCACGGCAGTCTGAAGTCGCCGGTGGCGCTTTATCAGAATGCATGTTTCACGGATTTGGGGAGCGATGGCACTGCTGCCATGCGCAATTTTATCGCTTGGTCGGGCTCAGACCCAAGGGAGGGACGGCCGTCACCGAGGCCGCCCATACCCAAGCCGCTTTAGAGCTGCTGCTCTCGAGGCCGGCCACAGAGCACCAAATGACTGAAGCTTGGTCGAGACCACCGGCCCGAAAGGCTCAACTTGCCTCGATGTCTTGAAATCTCTTTGAGTGTGGATGAGGCTACCCGGGTCTATCCTCGACAAGAGTTCCCGGTCCGTGAGGCTCTTCGATGGCAATCGGAGTGTTCGAGCAGCTTCTTTGAGGATCCTTGCCTTGCTCCGTCTCGACCGGGAGAGGCCGGGCGCCGTGAGTCGGCCGCCACTACTAGGAAAAGGCCTACTAATGGCGCACTCTAATTTGGCCATTAATGGCGCATTAGTGTGCACCATTAGTGCCACGCCATTAGTATATTTTACTAATGGCGCACTGATGCGCCTATTAGTGTATACGTATGCGCCATTAGTATACTCCTGTGGGGCCATGTATACCAGTAAGCTCAGCATACTAATGGCGCACAAAGAACAAGATGCGCCATTAGTAACTTCGATACTAATGGCGATCGCTTAATGATGCGCCTATTAGTATATTTTGTCATACTAATGGCGATCGTGATGTGATGCGCCATTAGTATGAATATTAGGTTTTTTATTTTTATTTTCTGTTTTTTGCACAAAGTTACAAAATGTATAATTGGACAAAATATAGACAAAGACACATCAACAACAGATTCATCGAATACAATAGAAGATTAGTCTTTGAATACAATTCATCATATTAGTCTCAATACAATTCATCATATTAGTCTCCTAATTGAAAAGACCGAACAAAGATAGAACATTATATTACAAGTCTCGAGACCGCGAGTAGCGAGTTTGTCTTCACATTACAAGTCGATATCGATCATCTAAACTACCATCACATAGAAGAGAGTCATGGTCATCACGATGAGCATCATCACAATGAAACTCGCTTCATCCGCCTCCAACGCCCTTCCTCTCCCGCTTGATAGCGGGCGATTCTAGATTCGCCTCGCCCTAGTGGTGTACCTTTGTAATCATATCATGAATCGGTGAACTCGTTCTCCGACATTCTCCCCAATAAGCCGAGACTCGAACCATACCCTTGTACACTACATACGCACAAGCATCGTTATGCACTAGCCAAACGTAAACGTTAGTACCAATTCACGCATAATACATAAGCAATATATAAGTATGCAAATGTAATGATCGAAGAGAAAAGCAAGACATTAATAGCATCGATTACATCTAAGTTGAACGACTCTCAAACCAAAGAGACATACTACAAGTTCATTAAAGTTTAATTACAACATGAGCCAATCGATGTTTCGTAACCAGACACAAGATCACCGCTTTCAACTCGACTCAAGGGACCGGAGCGTGATGAAGCCGCCGCTCATCGTGGGAGTCATGAAATAACGGTCCGTTGTCACCGCATTTGTAGCATTGTGTCGATGTCACCGCTGGACGGTTGATTGTTGAGGTAGAACTGCCCCGAGGTACGGCGACATCTTGATGGATGATTTCCGCAAACTCCGATCGATGCGAAAGAATTTTGCCTGAGGTCCGCGCCCGGATTGCCGACACGCTTTTGCCCAATCTTTGAGTTTACTCGGTAGCGGTTGATGATGGTCCCGCACGAT
Organism: Aegilops speltoides; assembly: GCA_021437245.1. NCBI lineage: Eukaryota > Viridiplantae > Streptophyta > Magnoliopsida > Poales > Poaceae > Aegilops > Aegilops speltoides. Next base: position 11,597 of record JAHHZJ010007331.1, on the reverse strand, counting down.
CGCCCGCATGTGATGGATGGCGAGTAGGCACCCTTCGATCCGCCAAAGCGGTCGCTGACGCAGCAGTAACGTCAGACAGGGAGAACACGTGTTTGCCGATTTATTTAATAGGCTTGGTGAAGGTGCCTCCAGATTTGGCGAGCCGGGAGAACATCATCAAGAACCTTCTTGACATTTGTGTAGTTTACGCTCGATCGACGGTCCGGGTCAAATACGGGCCATGGAATATTTGGGGCTTAGGAGGATGAGCGGCAATGTGTCACCGCAGAAAACACGGAATGTTAAAAGAAAACGATCAAATCTAAGAATTCATATGTTACGGGTCGGTTGAGGGAAGGACTTACTCGGGAAAGTAAGGCACGAGGAAGTTATCCTTATCTTGGTTTGCCGTAATGACGCTTTCGAGGTAAGAACTCGCGACTTGCCGGTCCCCAAATACGCCCAAGATCTTGGCACGCATGTAGAAGGGGTCGACTATCACGATGTTCGGGTCTTGTCACGTAATGATCCGCATTCCATACTCAAATAAAATAGCCGAATGAACGTAGTGCAATGATGAAGGTTCAACATAGCGTGATGTCATCAAACCGCAGGACGATCGTGACGCCCGATGGAGTTATCCACAAAGCCCTTGCCCTCCGCACCTTGGCCATAAAACCGGTATGCTACATCCTTCTCTCGAGACGCCGCTTCTCCAAAGAAAGAACATCATCATGCATTCAAGATAGCACCGTTGCAGATTGAGCATATCAAGGAAATATGCCCTAGAGGCAATAATAAAGTTATTATTTATTTCCTTATTTCATGATAAATGTTTGTCATTCATGCTAGAATTTTATTAACCGGAAACATGATACATGTGTGAATGCATAGACAAAACAATGTCACTAGTGTGCCTCTACTAGACTAGCTTGTTAATCAAAGATGGTTATGTTTCCTGACCATGAACAAAGAGTTGTTATTTGATTAACAAGGTCACATCATTAGTAGAATGATCTGATTGACATGACCCATTCCATTAGCTTAGCACACGATCGCTTAGTATGTTGCTACCGCTTATCCATGACATATACATGTTCCTCAGAACTATGAGATTATGCAACTCCTGCTTACGGAGGAACACTTTGGTGCTACCAAACGCCACAACGAATCGGGTGATTATAAAGGAGTACTACAGTGTTCCAAAGGCGTATGTTGGGTTGGCGATTTCGAGATTAGGTTTTGTCATCCGATTGCTCGGAGAGGTATCTTCGGCCTTCTCGGTAATACACATCATCAAGCCTTGCAAGCATTACAACTAATGAGTTAGCTGTGAGATGATGTATTACTTGAACGAGTAAAGAGATTCTGCGGTAACGAGATTGAACTAGGTATTGATACCGACGATCGAATCTCGCAAGTAACATACCGATGACAAAGGAACAACGATGTTGTTATGCGGTCCGACCGATAAAGATCTTCAGAGAATATGTAGGAACCAATATGGGCATCCGTGTCCCGCTTATTGGTTATTGACCGAGACGGTCTCGGCCATGTCTACATTATTCTCGAACCGTAGGGTCCGCACGCTTAAGGTTTCAAGGATCGCTATATTATGAGTTTATGTATTTTGATGTACCAAGAAGTTCGAGTCCCGGATGTGATCACAGACGTGACGAGGAGTCTCAAATGGTCGAGACATAAAGATTGATATATTGAAGCCTATATTTGAGTTCGAATGGTTCCGTGAAATCGAATTTTACCGAAAACCGGGGTTACTGAACCTCCCGGGGCTATTGGGCCTTAGTGGGCCACGAGGGAGAAGAGGAAGGGCCAGGCAGGGTGCGCGCCCCCCCCTAGTCCCAATAGGACAAGGAGAGGGGGCGCCTTCTTCCTCTTCCCTTCCCCAATCCTACTCCAACTAGGAAGGGGAGTCCCACTCCTGTGGAGTAGGACTCTCCTGCCGCCCCCTTGGGCCGGCCGCACCCCCCTTGCTCCTTTATATACGGGCAGGGGCACCCTAGAACACACAAGTTTGATCTACGGATCGCCTTAGCCGCAGCGGTGCCCCTTCCACCATATTCCACCTCGTCATATCGCAAGCTTAGGCGAAGCTCGCGCCGTAGAACATCAAGATCGCCACCACGCCGTCAGGTCGACGAACTCTCCTCGACACTCGGCTGGATCGGAGTTCGAGGGACGCCATCGAGCTGTACGTGTCAAGAACTCGGGCGCCGAGTAACGGCGCCGGATCGGTCGGATCGCGAGGAGAACGACGACTACTTCCTCTACGCCAGATCGCTTCCGCTTCGCCCACGAGGGTACGAGACAACACTCTCCTCTCGCTATGCATCACCATGATCTTGCGTAGCGAGGAAATTTTTGAAATTACTACGCCCCCAAAAAGGGCATCCGAGCCTAGGTTTTTATGGTTTGATGTTTTGCACGAGTAGAACACAAGTGAGTTGTGGGCGATACAAGTCATACTACCTACCAAAGATGTCATACTTTGGTTCAGCGGTATTGTGAGATGAAGCGCCCGACCGACATTACGCCAGACGCTTACGCGAGACTGGTTTCACCGCCACGAGCACTCGCTGCTTAAAGGTGACCGGCGGTGTCTGCCTCTCACTTTAGTTGAACTGAAAAGGCTACGCCCGTCCTTGAGAAGGTTAAACGAGTCTATTTGACGAAGTATCGCTGTGGTTTTGATGCGAGGTGAGATTGGTTCTTGCTTAAGCCCGTAGCAGCCACGTAAAATTTGCAACAACAAAGTAGAGGACGCCTAACTTGTTTTTGCAGGCATGTTGTGATGTGATATGGTCAAGACGTGATGCTATATTTTATTGTATGAGATGATCATGTTTTGTAACCGGTTATCGGCAATCGGCAGGAGCCATATGGTTGTCGCTTATTGTATGAAATGCAACGCTTCAGTAATTGCTTTTACTTTATCACTAAGCGGTAGCGATAGTCGAGAAGCAATAGGTGGCGAACGACAACGATGCTACGATGGAGATCAAGGTGTCGCTACCGGTGATTTATGGTGATCATGATGGTGCCGCAGAGATGGAGATCACGGCACAAGATGATGATGACCATATCATATCACTTATATTGATTTGCATGTGATGTTTATCTTTATGCATCTTATCTTGCTTTGATCGACGGTAGCATTATAAGATGATCTCTCACTAAATTATCAAGAAGTGTTCTCCCGAGTATGCACCGCTGCAAAGTTCGTCGTGCCTGCACACCACGTGATGATCGGGTGTGATAAGCTCTACGTCCATCTACAACGGGTGCAAGCCAGTTTTGCACACGCAGAATACTCGGTTATACTTGACGAGCCTAGCATATGCAGATATGGCCTCGAACACGGAGACCGAAGGTCGAGCGTGAATCATATAGTAGATATGATCAACATAAGATGTTCACCATTGAAAACTACTCCATTTCACGTGATGATCGGTTATGGTTTAGTTGATTTGGATCACGTGATCACTTAGATGACTAGAGAGATGTCTGCTCTAAGTGGGAGTTCTAAGTAATATGATTAATTGAACTTAAATTTATCATGAACTTAGTACCGATAGTATCTTGCTTGTTTATGTTTGATTGTAGATAGATGGCTCGTGTTGTTGTTCCGTTGAATTTTAATGCTCTCCTTGAGAAAGCAAAGTTGAAAGATGATGGTAGCAACTACACGGATCGGGTCCAGAATCCGAGGATTATCCTCATTGCTGCACGTAAAAGTTACGCCCCGATGCACCGCTAGGTGCCGTGCTCGCCGCAGAGCAACACCAGATGTTATGAACGTCCGCGAGCAAAGCCGATGACTACTCTATAGTTCGCAGTGCCATGCTTTACGGCTTAGAACCGGACTTCAACGACGTTTTGAACGCCATGGAGCATATGAGATGTTCCAGAGTTGAAGTTGATATTCCAAATGTAATGCCCGGATTGAGAGAAATGAAGTTCCAATAAGTTCTATAGCTGCAAGATGGAGGAGAATAGTTCTCACAAGGAGCACATACTCAAAATGTCCGGTATTACAATCACTTGACTCAACTAGGAGTTAATCTTCCGGATGATTGTGTCATTGATGTAATTCTTCAATCACCGCCACCAAGCTACAAAGGCTTCGTGGATGAACTATAATATGCAAGGGTTAGTAAAGACTATACCTGAGCTCTTCGCAATGCTAAAGGCCATGGAGGTAGAAATCAAGAAGGAGCATCAAGTGTTGATGGTCAATAAGACCACTAGTTTCAAGAAGAAAGGCAAAGGAAGAAGAAGGGAACTTCAAGAAGAACAAGAAGCAAGTTGTCGCCAGAGAAGAAACCCAAGTCCGGACCTAAGCCTCAAATCGAGTGCTTCTACCGCAAGCGCATCGTCACCGAAGCGAACTGCCCCAAGTATTTGGCGGATAAGAAGGATGGCAAGGTGAACAAAGGTATATGTGATATACATGTTAATGATGTGTACCTTACTAGAGCTCGCAGAGCACTGGTATTTGATAATCGGTTCTATTGCTAATATTTGCAACTCAAACAGGACTACGGATTGCTTAACACCGCAAAGGACGAGGTGACGATGCGCTGGGAAATGGTTCCAAAGTCGATGTGATCGCGGTCGGCACGCTACCTCTACATCTACCTTCGGATTAGTTTTAGACCTAAATAATTGTTATTTGGTGCCTGCTGAGCATGAACATTATATCTGGATCTTGTTTGATGCGAGACGGTTATTCATTTAAATCGAGAATAATGGTTGTTCTATTTATATGAGTAATATTTTTATGGTCATGCACCCTTGAAGAGTGGTCTATTTTGATGAATCTCGATAGTAGTGATACACATATTCATAATGTTGAAACCAAAAGATGCAGAGTTGATAATGATAGTGCAACTTATTTGTGGCAATCGCCGCTTAGGTCATATCGTAAAAGCGATGAAGAAACTCCATATCGATGGACTTTTGGAGTCACTTGATTATGAATCACTTGGCACTTATGTAACCGTGCCTCATGGGCAAGATGACTAAAACCCCGCTTCTCCCAGACTATGGAGAGAGCAATGAGATTTGTTGGAAATCATACATACATGTATGTGGTCCTATGAATGTTGAGGCTCGTATGATATCGTTATTTTCTCACCTTCACAGATGATTTAAGCAGATATGGGTATATCTACTTAATGAAACATAAGTCCTAAACATTTGAAAAGTTCAAAGAATTTCAGAGTGAAGTTGAAAATCATCGTAATAAGAAAATTAAGTTTCGCGATCCGATCGTGGAGGTGAATATTTGAGTTACGAAGTTTGGTCTACATTTGAAACAATGCGAATAGTTTCAAGAACTCACGCCACCCGAACACCACAACAGAATGGTGTGTCCGAACGTCAGAATCGCATTTTACTAGATATGGTGCGATCTATGATGTCTCTTAGATTTACCGCTATCGCTTTTGGGGTTATGCTCTAGAGACGGCCGCATTCACACCTAATAGAACACCGTCAAACTGCTGAGACGACACCTTATGAATCGTGGTTTAGCAAGAAACCAAAGTTGTCGCTTAAAGTTTGGGGATGCGATGCTTATGTGAAAAAGCTTCAACCCGATAAGCTCGAACCCAAATTGGAGAAATGTGTCTTCATAGGATACCCAAAGGAGACATTGGTACACCTTCTATCACAGATCCGAAGGCAAGACATTTGTTGTTAAGAATGGATCCTTTCTAGAGAAGGAGTTTTCTCAAAGAAGTGAGTGGGAGGAAAGTAGAACTTGATGAGGTAATTGTACCTTCTCCCTTACTTGAAGGTAGTTTGTCACGTAAACCGTTTCGAGACATCTACACCAAGTAGTGAGGAAGTTGATGATGTTGATCATGAAACTTCATCAAGTTACTACGTAACCACGAGATCAACCAGAGTAAGATCCGCACTGAGTGGTACGGTAATCCTGTTCGAAATCATGCTACTAGATCATGATGAACCTACGAACTATGAAGAAGCGATGGTGAGCCCAGATTCCGCAAAATGGCTTGAGGCCATGAAATCTGAGATGGGATCCATGTATGAAAACAAAGTATGGATTTTGGTCGACTTGCCCGAGGGTCGGCAAGCAATAGAAAACAAGTGGATCTTCAAGAAGAAGACCGACGCTGACGGTAATGTTATCGTTTACAAAGCTCGACTTGTCGCAGGGTTTTCGACAAGTTCAAGGGATTGACTACGATGAGACCTTCTCACCAGAAGCGATGCTTAAGTCCGTCCGAATCATGTTAGCAATCGCCGATTTTATGATTATGAAATTTGGCAAATGGATGTAAAGATTGCATTCTCGAATGGATTTCGAAGAAGAGTTGTATATGATGCTACCGAATGTTTTATCGATCCAAAGGAGCTAACAAAGTGTGCAAGCTCCAACGATCCATTTATGGACTGCAAGCATCTCGGAGTTGGAATAAACGCTTTGATAGTGTGATCAAAAGATTTGGGTTCATATGCACTTTTGGAGAAGCCTCGATTTACAAGAAAGTGAGGGAGCTCTATAGCATTTCGATATTATATGTAGATGACATATTGCTGATCGAAATGATATAGAATTTCTGGATAGCATAAATGGATACTTGAATAAGAGTTTTCAATGAAAGACCTCGTGAAGCTGCTTACATATTGGGCATTAAGATCTATAGAGATAGATCAAGACGCTTAATTGACTTTCACAAAGCACATACCTTGACAAAATTTTGAAGAAGTTCAAATGGATCAAGCAAAGAAAGGGTTCTTGCCTCGTGTTACAAGGTGTGAAGTTGAGTAAGACTCAATGCCCCACCACCGCAGAAGATAGAGAGAAAATGAAAGATGTTCCCTATGCTTCAGCCATAGGCTCTATCATGTATGCAATGTCCGTACTGCACTGATGTGTGCCTTGCTATAAGCTTAGCAGGAGGTACCAAAGTAATCCAGAGTGGATCATCGACAGCGGTCAAGAACATCCCAAATACCGAAAAGGACTAAGGATATGTTTTCAGATATGGAGGTGACAAAGAGCTCATCGTAAACGGTTACGCTGATGCAAGTTGACACCGATCCCACGATTCTAAATCGCAGACCGGATACGATTTACACTAAACGGAGGAGCTGTCGCTTGGTGCAGTTCTAAACAAAGCGTCAGAAGGGATCTACATGTGAAGCGGAGTACATAGCAGCTTCGAAGCAGCTAATGAAGGAGTCTCGATGAAGGAGTTCATATCCCATCTAGGTGTCATACCTAGTGCATCGGGTCCAATGAAAATCTTCGTGACAATATCGAGCAATTGCCTTAGCAAAGGAATCCAGATTTCACAAGAGGACCAAGCACATCAAAAGACGCCTCAATTCCATCCGGATTTAGTCCGTGGGAGACATAGAGATTTGTGAAGATACATACGGATCCGAATGTAGCACTCTGCTGACTAAGCCTCTTCCACGAAAGCAAAACATGATCAACACCAAGACTCCATGGGTGTTAGAATCATTACTATGTAATCTAGATTATTGACTCTAGTGCAAGTGGGAGATCAAGGAAATATGCCCTAGAGGCAATAATAAAGTTATTATTTATTTCCTTATTTCATGATAAATGTTTATCATTCATGCTAGAATTGTATTAACCGAAACATGATACATGTGTGAATGCATAGACAAAACAATATGTCACTAGTGTGCCTCTACTAGACTAGCTTGTTAATCAAAGATGGTTATGTTTCCTAACCATGAACAAAGAGTTGTTATTTGATTAACAAGGTCACATCATTAGTAGAATGATCTGATTGACATGACCCATTCCATTAGCTTAGCACACCATCGCTTAGTATGTTGCTACCGCTTTTATCCATGACATATACATGTTCCTCGTAACTATGAGATTATGCAACTCCTGCTACGGAGGAACACTTTGGTGCTACCAAATGTCACAACGAATCGGGTGATTATAAAGGAGTACTACAGTGTCTCCAAAGGCGATGTTGGGTTGGCGATTTCGAGATTAGGTTTTGTCACCCGATTGCTCGGAGAGGTATCTTCGGTCCTCTCGGTAATACACATCATCGAAGCTTTGCAAGCATTACAACTAATGAGTTAGCTGTGAGATGATGTATTACTTAACGAGTAAAGAGATTTGCTTGTAACGAGATTGAACTAGGTATTGATACCGACGATCAATCTCGGCAAGTAACATACCGATGACAAAGGGAACAACGATGTTGTTATGCGGTCCGACCGATAAAGATCTTCAGAGAATATGTAGGAACCAATATGGGCATCCAGGTCCCGCTTATTGGTTATTGACCGAGACGGTCTCGGTCATGTCTACATTGTTCTCGAACCGTAGGGTCCGCACGCTTAAGGTTTCAAGGATCATATATTATGAGTTTATGTATTTTGATGTACCAAGAAGTTCGAGTCCCGGATGTGATCACAGACATGACGAGGAGTCTCAAATGGTCGAGACATAAAGATTGATATATTGGAAGCCTATATTTGAGTTCGGAATGGTTCCGTGAAATCGAATTTTACTGAAAACCGGGGTTACCTGAACCTCCCGGGGCTACTGGCCTTAGTGGGCCACGAGGGAGAAGAGGAAGGGCCGGCCAGGCAGGCCGCGCCTCCCCCCTAGTCCCAATAGGACAAGGAGAGGGGCGCGCCTCTTCCCTCTTCCCTTCCCCAATCCTACTCCAACTAGAAGGGGGAGTCCTACCCCTGGAGTAGACCTCCCGCCCCTCCCCTGGGCCGGCCGCACCTCCCTTGCTCCTTTATATACGGGGCAGGGGGCACTCTAGAACACACAAGTTTGATCTACGGATCGCTCTCAGCCGCAGCGGTGCCCCTTCCACCATATTCCACCTCGGTCATATCGTCAAGCTTAGGCGAAGCTCGCACCGTAGAACATCAAGATCGCCACCACACCGTCAGGCCGACGGAACTCTCCTCGACACCGCTGGATCGGAGTTCGAGGGACGCCATCGAGCTGTACGTGTGTCAAGAACTCGGGGCGCCGGAGTAACGGCGCCGGATCGGTCGGATCGCGAGGAGAACGACGACTACTTCCTCTACGCTAGATCGCTTCCGCTTCGGGTTCACGAGGGTACGAGACAACACTCTCCCTCTCTGTTATGCATCACCATGATCTTGCGTGCGTAGGAAATTTTTGAAATTACTACGCTCCTCAAAGACATATTTGTCGGTAGCATCGCCTCTACCCGCCACATGCACCCTCCTCGAGATATCCTTAGGTGAAGGTGGCCCGCCCCGAGCACGGATCATACTCCTGCCGGCTGGCTCGCACTCTTCTTAGTCTTTCTTTTGCGGCCTTCTTCTTCTCCCGTAATGGGACCGAAGTTCGCTCACGCACCGCCTTCTTGAGTGTGTTGGGGCTGATATTATTCGCACCTCGCCTATCCGAGGCTCGCGTGAAGTCGGCAGACCGGAGGCGCTTCCGATAGTTGAACGCTGCATTTACGCCAGGCAACTTGGCTTCTCCATGGTACCAGCAGATCGCACACGCCTTTTGTTGGGTTGGGTTCTTGAGAAGGAGGCCCCATGAAGTCGCCATCGCACTCCATGATCGGCAAAGTAATCGATCGATGTTGCCAAATGTATCGCCGCCGCCGCCGCTGCTCGATCCTGTGCATATGCATGTTTGGATCCAGTGGCATAGGGATGTCCGCACCGCTGGCGGCGGTCTTGCCATGGGGCCGACTTGGCGCCGCATGATCGGGCGGTGTTGTCTTTGGGGTGGTGTCCTCGCCTCAAACGAACCGCTCTTCGCCAAAGCAGGGCCAGCCAGCAGCGCCGAGGGTCATCACGCTATCATCGCCGCCCCGACGGGTCGAATCAGAGGTAACAACTCGCCGCAGCTCGGCAGCACCAACCACTTGAACCCTAAACAAGTTGTGGCATCCGGGTACCGTGGAACAAGGGGTCACCTGCTGAACAATTTTGCCTTGGCAACATCGACCAACTCGTTGTTCACGGCGCGTGAGAGTGCATGTAACGCCGCGCGCGCCGCGAAACATGTAGGGCGCCGTGGATGCCCACCAAAGGCAAGGAGATGAAGTCCTCGCCGAGAGAGGCTTAATTAGTTATCGTGGATGATGGCATCGAGCTCGCCATGTCGAGGCACCGCCAACGGCGGGCGCAGGCATGACGGAGGAGCCGCTTGTCGCAGAGGTGCCGTCGGCGACACCCGTGCATTAAGCTCCCGTGTCGGGCCGGAGACACTAATGCCGCCCGCCGAGGCACCAATGGCCCCGCCATCGCATTATGCGAAGGTCGGCCGTGAAGGAATCGGGCGCCTTTGTCGTCACCCGCAATCCACGACTCAACCCTCGATCAAGGTAGGCACAATGGCGTGATCACATCCGAAGTTGTTGTTGCACTTGCTCTTTGACAATCTCCGAATCCGCGCCACCGTGCCTTTGAGTTCTTGAACCTCGCCGCTTGGCTTTCTCGAGCTGGTCTTTTTCTCCTTCCGCACACCACCGTATAGTATGACCCCATTTTGTCGACAAGCCTTTGCCGCCACACGCACCAGTCGACGCTTGGCCATCGAGCTTATCCTTGTTCTTCATTACATTCAACGCCTCTATTTAGAGTGGTGTCCCAAGGGTTGTTTTAGTCGACCCTGCTGCCATCGCTTTCAACATCATGAAGGAATGTGAACCATTTAGAAATTTGGCTTCATTAATTAGAATGCAACCATATGGAGCTAATTACGCTGGGTGTATTCCTTACCGTAACAAGCTCAAGCTTCCTGGTCTTCGGATCTGTGGTAAGCTCCTTTGTTTTCGGTCCTTCTTGTACCGGCCCCGATAAAGTTCCCGGTCCGCTTGTCACCAGATTTATCAAAGAGGGCGGTAGGCCTTGCTCGCACGGTCCGCCTCCTCCTTGTCCCATATAGGCTCCACCACTCAGAACCGCCGGACCGAGTGTGTGTTCCCTCATGTTCAGCTCCCGCATTTGTTTCCACCGACTTGATTGGGAGTTTGCGTGCTCGAGCAATTGATCTTGAAGTCGCTAGTCATCTTCAAGGATCGGCGATTTTTCTCCTTGATCTTCTCATAACTCTCACCTTTCTCGATCATTCTCTTCACATTGCTTTTCCAAGTAGACAAGGCCTTGCTCATCTTCGTGAGGGCAGCATTGTTCACTTTATTCCCTTTGAGGCTTGTGTTTGCAAATTCAGCGGGAACTTGTATCGCTCGCAGCAGCTTCATGAAGAGGAGGTTATGAAATTCCCGGTCAGATGCCTCGTGTTCTCGTGTTGATCGAGACGGTGTTCGGAGAATGCGCCGAGCTGAAGCGAGTACCCTTGATCGCTCGCTCGGGCGCTGCTGGATTCCCGCTGAGTCCACTTCAAGAATTCCTCCTTGAGGGTGAGGAGCACGATCGGGCGCCGTCCTTCCGCTGCTTCTTCGGTTGGCTGCCATCTCAGGCGGCACCGCCATCATCGCGGTGGCATCTCGGCGGCACCATCTGGTGGCATCAGGGGTCATCCTCGGCGTACCATCAAGGGTCTCAGGATCGGGGAAGGCGGTGTCCTCATACAACCGAGGTTGGTCCTCCATCTCCGG
>JAHHZJ010007330.1:0-32564 GCA_021437245.1 Aegilops speltoides | reverse complement strand
AAACTACTCATAAATGAATAGAAGCAAAAAATAGTTGTGATTAACTATAGTAAAAAGGAGCATATATGCTTATTTTTTATGGCTTATTACAACTCAGAAATAAAAAGAAAAAATAAATATAGCAGAAAAAGAAAAAACTATATAAAAAACTACTCATAAATGAATAGAAGCAAAAAATAGTTGTGATTAACTATAGTAAAAAAGGAGCATATATGCTTATTTTTAATGGCTTATTACAACTCAGAAATAAAAAGAAAAAATAAATATAGCAGAAAAGAAAAAACTATATAAAAACTACTCATAAATGAATAGAAGCAAAAAATAGTTGTGATTAACTATAGTAAAAAGGAGCATATATGCTTATTTTTTATGGCTTATTACAACTCAGAAATAAAAAGAAAAAATAAATATAGCAGAAAAGAAAAACTATATAAAAACTACTCAGAAATGAATAGAAGCAAAAATAGTTGTGATTAATTATAGTAAAAAAGGAGCATATATGCTTATTTTTATGGCTTATTACAACTCAGAAATAAAAAGAAAAAATAAATATAGCAGAAAAAGAAAAACTATATAAAAACTACTCATAAATGAATAGAAGCAAAAAATAGTTGTGATTAATTATAGTAAAAAGGAGCATATATGCTTATTTTAATGGCTTATTACAACTCAGAAATAAAAAGAAAAAATAAATATAGCAGAAAAGAAAAACTATATAAAAAACTACTCATAAATGAATAGAAGCAAAAAATAGTTGTGATTAACTATAGTAAAAAAGGAGCATATATGCTTATTTTTAATGGCTTATTACAACTCAGAAATAAAAAGAAAAAATAAATATAGCAGAAAAAGAAAAAACTATATAAAAAACTACTCATAAATGAATAGAAGCAAAAAATAGTTGTGATTAACTATAGTAAAAAAGGAGCATATATGCTTATTTTTAATGGCTTATTACAACTCAGAAATAAAAAGAAAAAATAAATATAGCAGAAAAGAAAAAAACTACTCGAAATGAGTACAGATCGATTATAGAGGAAATTCAACTTAAATTCATAGAATTTCAAGAGAAATCCGTATGAATTTATGCTAAATTACCTATATAAAGCATCTATTTCATTATCGGAGGAGCTCGATAAAGTAGAGAGGAGGGCTTATAAACCAGTCCGTTCCCTTCGTTGGCGAGGTGGGACTAAACTCGTCGCATACGGCGCAACTTTTAGTCCGGTTCGTGCCATCAACCGGGACTAATGGAGCCCATTGGTCCCGAGTTCAAGCAACCAACCGGGACCAATAGGTTTGGGCACGGAGCAGGACCAATGGTCCGGTTCGTCCCGAACCGGACCAAAGGTCCGACGAACCGGGACCAATGGCCCGGCGTGCCGGCCCCGGGGCTCACGAACCGGGTCCGATGCCCCCATTGGTCCCGGTTCTGATTTGAACCGGGACTAATAGGCTGGACCGGCCTGGACCATTGCCCCCTTTTCTACTAGTGTCATGAGCGCATGTGTTGAGTTATGGCGCCCATCGTGCGTGTCGGTGTAGACCATTGGTTGTCGGGCTGTCGTCGGTGTTGTCAGGGATGCATGGGTATTGCTGCACCCAAACACCCATGGCGTGGTTTGATGTAGTGGTTCTTCTTGGAAAGCCGTCGACGATGACGGGAGTGCCTCTCCATGGCTACAAAAGATGTTGGAGGAGCATAACTAGGAACACCAATCGAAAACAAAGCACAAAGAGAGGGAAAAAGTTTGTGGGTTTTAAAATGTTGGCTTTCCGTTATACACCAGCTATAGGCGTGATATCCGAGAAGGCTACGAAGGACTTGTCATTGGGAACCGTCGAAAGACCTTGCGATTGCAACTCAACGACTTAAATAAGCTTTGGTGTGCGTGTATGAAGCGCGTGTTTGGGTGCTTCCGAGAGGCAACGGAAATTCATACTCTAGCCCATCATCATATTGAGGACCCCCAGCTCAATATGCCCTCACACGCCCCATGAACCCGAGACTTGGGTGTGATAAGTTCGGTAAATGGTTTTGGGACAATGGCTTGGAGATTTTTCTTCATGCATATTGAGGGTGGTGAACAGCTACCTCCGCCTTCCCTGCCATGGGTTCCTTCTTGCTTGGGACCTCTTGATTGCTTATTGGACTGTTGGGATTTTCTTTCTTGATTTTGCTTCTTGAACTTTCGAATTTCATCTTGATTGCTCACGGATGATTGGCGCGAACTTCATGGACTTGCTTGACATTGGCTCAAACTTCTTGGGATTCTTCTTCCAGGATACTTGGGACCCCCGGGAACTTGGAAGGCCCTTCACCTGTGGACTAGGAAAAACCCTCTAGCAATAATAAGTCATCGATCATCATCCTCATATATAGTCGCCGAACCCAACCCTACATATATAATTGTTCTTAGCACATGATCATCGATTACCGGTATAGGACCTAAAACACTTAAGGTAAAATAGCATAAAACAATATAGACCGACTCTCCATTATGAAGAATGGCGATCATCTGTCTCCAATTCTTGCCTTCCTTATTGCTTCAAGAAGCTCCTTCATTTATCCATACATTTTTCCATTCTTTGATTGTTATGTCTCCACTTCTTTTAGAAACCGATATGGATAGTTGAGATTAGTAGGGCGACTGGTGTTATGTTCAAAACATGAAGGCTACTATATACGAGCACACACTCATTAGGTTATCATCTGTTGAAAAACATAGTAATAACCGTAGTTAGCAATGATGTACTAGTTTAGAAGTGTGCAAAAAGATGCTGGATGTTGTAATAGTAAAAATAATCTTACCAAGGTATCTTTGTTGGAAATATGCCTGAGGCAATAATAAGTAATATTATTTCATTGTTCATGATAATTGTCTTTTGTTCATGCTATAGCTTTGTATTATCCGAATGTAATACGTGTGAACACTTAGACCACAAATGTCCTAGTAGCCTCTAGTTGACTAGCTCGTTGTGATCAATAGATAGTCATGGTTTCACGACTATGGACATTGGATGTCGTTGATAACAGGATCACATCATTAGGAGAATAATGTGATGGACCCCAATCATAAGCATAGCATAAAGATCATTGGATTAGTTTCTTTGGGAAGCTTTGCCAATGTCAAGTATCTCTTCGCGACCATGAGATCGTGTAACTCGGTTACCGTGGAGTGCCTTGGGTGTATCAAGCGTCCTGGCATGTGGGTGATTATAAGGTGCATTACGGTATCTCGAAATGTCTGATGGGTTGACGGATCGAGGTGGATTTGTCACTCCATATGTGAGAGGTATCTCTGGCCCCACTCGGTAATGCATCATCATAATGAGCTCAAGTTGACCAAGGTGTTGGCACGGGATCATGCATTCTGTCTGGTAAAGTGACTTGCGGTAATGAGGCGAACAAGGTATTGGGATGCAAGCGATCGAGTCTCGGGCAAATGCTTGTCTTGATTGACAAAGGAATTGCATACATGGTTTGATCGATCCTCGACATCGTGGTTCAGCCGATGAAAATCATCGAGGAGCATGTAAGGGCCAACATGGGTATCAGGACCCGCTGTTGGTTATTGCTAGAAAGTCGTCTCGGTCATGTCACGTGTCTCGGGCCGTGGGGTCTATAAGGTTGGTGGCTGGGTTAGTAGGAAGACTAGTATGTGAATGCGAATGTTGTTTGGAGTCGGATGAGATCCGGACGTCCGCGAGGAGTTCGGAAGGTCGGAGGTAAGAATAATATATAGGAAGTGGTGTTTGACCATCAGGGGAAAGTTTAGGGTCTCGGTAAAATCTGGGACCCCGAAAGGAAGGTCGAAGTCCACCGGTGGGGCCACCTATCCGGAGGGCCCCATGGGCTGGGGAAGGAACCAGCCCACGGGGGGGTTCGCCCCCAGGCCCACCCTGCGCCTAGGGTTGAAACCCTGGGGTGGGAAGGCCACAACAGGGCCTCCACCCCCCTGGCCCCCACGGAGATTGGATCTCGAGGATGAAATACCAGGGGCCTATATATAGGGGGAGAGGGGGCTGCTGTGCAATTCCCAAGCAGCCCTCCCTCACAACCTTCTCCTCCTTAATGAAACTCGTGAAGCCTGCCGAATCTGCTTCTCCACCATCCTGCCTTGCGTCGTGCTCTTGGGGTGGGCTGTCTTCCTCAACTCTCCTTCCCCCTTCTTTGGATCAAGAAGGAGGAGGCGTCGCTCGTCGTCACGTGTGTTGACGAAGGTACTGTCCGTTGACACTTGGATATCGGTGATCAAATCACGTTTTAGTGACTTATCCACCTGCAAGCTTCCATACGCGATCTACAAGTGGTATGTAGATGCAAACTCTCTCCAGTTATGAACTCATAGATGGATCTTGAGTGAAGCGTGGGAAAAATTTTAATTTTCTGACGGTGGCATCATGAGCTGGTCTGTCGTAGTTCTCTAATGCACGGTAGACACAATTTGTTGTGGCGTTGATCTTGTCATCTTACTTGCCTCTACTAGTCTTTTCTTGCTCAGCGTGTGGGATGAAATGGCCCGGACCCCTTTGCAATGCGCTTCGTGAGACCGGTTCCACCGGTGACATACTAGTTGTTGGGGAGCAGTAATTTAAAAATTTCCTCGCTACGCAAGATCATGGTGATGTAGCAGCGATAGGGGAGTGTTGTCTACATACCCTGTGACCGAAGCGGAAGCGATCTGGCGTAGAGAGTAATGCGTTCTCCTCGCGATCCGACCGATCCGGCGCCGTTACTCGGCGCCCAGAGTTCTTGACTGCAGCTCGATGGCGTCCTCGTACTCGATCCAGCGGGAGTGTCGAGGAGAGTTCGTCGGCCACGACGGCGTGGTGGCGATCTTGATGTCACCGGCGGGGGCTTCGCCTAAGCTTGTGATATAACGAGTGGAATATGGTGGAGGGGCACGCAGCTGAAGGCGATCCGTAGATCTGTGTGTCTAAGGTTTGCATATAAAGGAGCAGAGGGGAGGGCCCGGCCGGCAAGGCGCGAGGAGTCCTACTCCCTCTGGAGGACTCCCCTCAATCTATTGGAATAGGATTCGGGAGGAAAGAGAGAGGGCGGCCCTTCTCCTAGTCCTAGTGGGACTAGGGAAGGGGGCCAGCCCTTACAAGTTGCCTTCTCCTTTCCACCAAGGCCCATGAGGCCCATTTACCTCCCGGGGGTTCAGGTAACCTCCGGTACTCCGGTAAATTCTCGTTTCGCTTAAGACATTCCGAACTCAAACATAGGCTTCCAATATATCAATCTTTATGTCTCGACCATTCCGAGACTCTCCCGTCATGTCACGTGATCACATCCGGGACTCAGAACTTCTTGGTACATCAAAATACATAAACTCATAATATAGCGTCCTTGAAACCTTAGTGTCACGGACCCTCTGGTTTAAGAACTGTATGAGACATTGGCCGAGACACTATCTCACGGTCATTGTAATGCAGCGGAACACAGATGCCCATATTGGTTCCTACATATTCTCACGAAGATCTTTATCGGTCCGGACCGCATAACAACATCGTTGTTCCCTTTGTCATCGGTATGTTACTTGCGAGATTCATCGTGGTATCAATACCTAGTTCAATCTCGTCACATGAAAGTCTCTTTACTAGTTACGTAATACATCATCTCACAACTAACTCATTAGTTATTAGTAGCTTCAAGGCTAAGTGATATGTATTGCCGAGAGGGCCGAGATACCTCTCCGAGCAATCAGATGACAAGTCCTAATCTCGAAATCGCCAACTCAACATACGCCTTTGGAGACACAGCAAAGTACTCCTTTATAATCACCGATTCACGTTGTGGCGTTTGGTAGCACCAAAGTGTTCCTCGGAGTGCAGAGAGTTGCATAATCTCATAGTTATGGGAACATGTATAAGTCATGGATAAAGCAATAGCAACATACTAAATGATGGTGTGCTAAGCTAACGGAATGGGTCATATCAATCAGATCATTCTACTAATGATGTGACCTTGTTAATCAAATAACAACTCCTTTGTTCATGGTTGGAAACTTAACCATCTTTGATTAACAAGCTAGTCTAGTGAAGGCATACTAGTGACATGTTGTTTTGTCTATGTATTCACACATGTATTATGTTTAGAGTTAATACAATTCTAGCATGAATAATAAACATTTATCATGAAATAAGGAAATAAATAATAACTTTATTATTGCCTCTAGGGCATATTTCCTTCAGTCTCCCACTTGCACTAGAATCGATAATCTAGATTACATAGTAATGATTCTAACACCCATGGAGTCTTGGTGCTGATCATGTTTTACGCAAATGGAAGAGGCTTGGTCAGCGGAGTGCGCAACATTCGAGATCCGTATGTATCTTGCAAATCTCTATGCTCTCCACTGGACTAAGTCCCGGATGGAATTAAGCGTCTCTTGATGTGCTTGGTCCTCTTGTGAAATCTGGATTCCTTTGCTAAAGCAATTGCTCCATGTTGTCACCAAAGATTTTCGTTGGACCCGATGCACTAGGTATGACACCTGAATGGGATATGAACTCCTTCATCCGGACTCCTTCATTAGCTTTGCTTGAAGCGCTATATACTCCGCTTCACATATGGATCCCTTCTTGACGCTTTGTTTAGAACGCACCAGCAGCGGCTCCTCCGTTTGATGTAAATCGTATCCGGTCTGCGATTTAGAATCGTCCGGATCGATGTCAAAACTTGCATCAGCGTAACCATTCATGATGAGCTCTTGCTCACCTCCATATCGAAACATATCTTCTTAGTCCTTTTCGGTATTTCGGGATGTTCTTGACCCTGTCGGTGATGATCCACTCTGGATTACTTTGGTACCACTCACTGCTTAGGCTTATAGCAAGGCACACATCAGTGCTGGTACCGGCATTGCATACATGATAGAACCTATGGGCTGGAAACGCATAGGGAACATCTTTCATTTCTCTCTATCTTACTGCGGTGGTCGGGCATTGAGTCGACTCAACTTCACACCTTGTAACCGAGCAAAAGAACCCTTTCTTTGCTTGATCCATTTGAACTTCTTCAAAATTTTGTCAAGGTATGTGCTTTGTGAAAAGTCAATTAAGCGTCTTGATCTATCTCTATAGATCTTGATACCCAATATGTAAGCAAAGCTTCACGAGGTCTTTCATTGAAAAACTCTTATTCAAGTATCCCTTTATGCTATCGAAAATTCTATATCATTTCCATTAGTAATATGTCATCCACATATAATATCGAAATCTCTGAGCTCCCACTCACTTTCTTGTAAATGGAGGCTTCTCCAAGTGTGCCTACAAACCCAAATGCTTTGATCACACTATCAAGCGTTTATTCTAACTCGAGATACTTGCACGGTCCATAAATGGATCATGGAGCTTGCACACTTTATTAGCTCCTTTGGATCGATAAAACCTACCTGGTTGCATCATATACAACTCTTCTTCGAAATCCATTCGAGAATCAGGTCTTTACATCCATTTGCCAAATTTCATAATCATAAAATCGCGACGATTGCTAACATGATTCAGACGGACTTAAGCATCGCTACGGGTGAGAAGGTCTCATCGTGATCAATCCCTTGAACTTGCGAAAACCTTTTGCGACAAATCGAGGTTTATAAGCGGTATTACATAAACATACGTCAGGTCTTCTTCTTGAAGATCCACTTGTTTTCTATTGCTATGCCTACCCTCGGGCAAGTCAACCAAAATCCACACTTTGTTTTCATACATGGATCCCATCTCAGATTTCATGGCCTCAAGCCATTTCAGGAATCTGGGCTCTATCGCTTCTTTATAGTTCGTGGGTTCATCGCATGATCTAGTAGCATGACTTCGAGGAACAGGATTACTGGTACCACTTTCAGGTGCGGATCTTACTCTGGTTGATCTCGAGGTTAGCTTCAGCAACTTGATCACGAAGTTTCATGATGAACATCATCAACTTCCTCACTCTTTGGTGTAGTTGTCTCGAGCTGGTTTATGTGGCCGAGCTACTTTCCAATAAGGGAGAAGATACTGATACCTCATCAAGTTCTACTTTCCTCCACTCACTTCTTTGAGGAGAAACTCCTTCTCTAGAAAGGATCCATTCTTCAGCAACGATGTCTTGCCTTGGATCTGTGATAGAAGGTGTACCAACTTCATCTCTTTTGGGTATCCTGTGAAGACACATTTCTCCGATTTGGGTTCGAGGCTTATCTGGTTGAAGCTTTTTCACATAAACATCGCATCCCCAAACTTTAAGAAGCGACAACTTTGGTTTCTTGCTAAACCATAGTTCATAAGGTGTAAATCTCAGCGGATTCGATGGTGTTCTATTCGGTGTGAATCGGCGTGTCTCTCAGAGCATAACCCAAAACGATAGCGGTAAATGCATAAGAGAACATCATAGATCGTTACCATATCTAGTAAAATTAAATTATTCCGGACACACCATTACTGGTGTTGTTCCGGGTGGCGTGAGTTGCGAAACTATTCACATTGTTTCAAATGTAAAGGCAACTTCGTAACTCAAATATTCTCCTCCACGATCGGATCGTAGAAACTTAATTTTCTTGATACGATGATTTTCAACTTCACTCTGAAATTCTTTGAACTTTTCAAGCGTTTCAGGACTTATGTTTCATTAAGTAGATATACCCATATCTGCCGTCATGTAATCTGAGGTGAGAAAATACGATATCCGCCACGAGCCTCAACATTCATTGGTCCACATACATCACATGTATGATTTCCAACAAATCATTGCTCTCTCATAGTTCGAGAAGCGGTTTTCTAGTCATCTTGCCCATGAGGCACGCGGTTACATAAGTACCAAGTGATTCATAATCAAGTGACTCCAAAAGTCCATCGATGTGGAGTTTCTTCATACGCTTTTACACGATATGACCTAAGCGGCGATTGCCACAAATAAGTTGCACTATCATTATCAACTCTGCATCTTTTGGCTTCAACATTATGAATATATGTATCACTACTATCAAGATTCATGAAAAATAGACCACTCTTCAAGGTGCATGACCATAAAGATATTACTCATATAAATAGAACAACCATTATTCTACAATTTAAATGAATAACCGTCTCGCATCAAACAAGATCCGGATATAATGTTCATGCTCAGCATGGGCGCCAAATAACAATTATTTAGGTCTAAAACTAATCCGAAGGGTAGATGTAGAGGTAAGCGTGCCGACCGCGATCACATCGACTTTGGAACCATTTCCAACGCGCCGTCACCTCGTCCTTTGCTAGTGTTAAGCAATCCATAGTCCTGTTTGAGTTGCAAATATTAGCATGACCCGATTATCAAATACCAGGTGCTACTGGAGGCTCTAGTAAAATGTTATCAATAACATGTATATCACATATACCTTTGTTCACCTTGCCATCCTTCTTATCCGCCAAATACTTGAGGCGGTTCCGCTTCGGTGACGGATGCACTTTGCGGTAGAAGCACTCGGTTTGGGTTAGGAAGGACTTGAGTTTCTTCTCTGAGCGACAACTTGCTTCTGTTCTTCTTGAAGTTCCTTCTTCTTCCTTTGCCTTTCTTCTTGAACTAGTGGTCTTATTGACCATCGACACTTGATGCTCCTTCTTGATTTCTACCTCCATGATTTAGCATTGCGAAGAGCTCAAGTATAGTCTTTACTAACCCTTGCATATTATAGTTCATCACGAAGCCTTTGTAGCTTGGTGGCATTGATTGGAGAATTCTGTCAATGACACAATCATCCGGAAGATTAACTCCCGTTGAATCAAGTGATTATAGTACCCGGACATTACGAGTATATGCTCGCTATGAGAACTATTCTCCTCCATCTTACAGCTATAGAACTTATTGAGACTTCATATCTCTCAATCCGGGCATTACTGTTGGAATATAACTTCAACTCCTGGAACATCTCTTATGCTCCATGGCGTTCAAGCGTCGTTGAAGTCAGGATTCTAAACCGTAAAGCATAGCACACTGAACTATAAAGTGAGTCATCGGCTGCTTGCGCGCGGAGCGTTCATAACATCGATCGGTTGCTGTTAGCAGCGTGAGCACTGTCACCCTGGCGGTGCATCGGGACATAACTCTTACGTGCGGCAATGAGGGATAATCCTCGAGATTCACGGACCCGGTCCGTGTAATTACTACCATCATCTTTCAACTTTGCTTTCTCAAGGCGCATTAAAATTCAGCGGAACAACAGCTTGAGCCATCTATCTACAATCAAACATAAACAAGCAAGATACTACTAAGTTACAAGTTCATGATAAATTTAAGTTCAATTAATCATATTGCTTAAGAACTCACTTAAGCGGAGACATCTCCCTAGTCATCCAAGTGATCACGTGATCCAAATCAACTAAACCATAACCGATCATCACGTGAAATGGGTGGTTTTCAATGGTGAATTGTCTTATGTTGATCATATCTACTATAGGATTCACGCTTCGACCTTTAGTCTCCGTGTTTAAGACCATATCGCATATACTAGGCTGCGTCAAATATAACCGAGTATTATTCGTGTGCAAAAAGCGAAAACGCACCCGTTGTAGATAGATGTGAAACTTATCACACCCGATCATCCGCGTGGTATCACGGGCACGACGAACTTTGTAGCGGTGCCTTTTCGGGAGAACACTACTTGATAATTTAGTGAGAGATCATCTTATAATGCTACCGTCAATCAAAGCAAGATAAGATGCATAAAGAGATAAACATCACATGCATATCAATATAAGTGATATGATATGGCCATCATCATCTTGTGCTTCATGATCTCCATCTTGCTTGCATCACCATGATCACCATAAATCACGGTGGCGGCATGCCTTGATCTCCGTCCGTAACATCATTTACGTCTGCCAAACTAATACTACTACGACTATCGCTGCAACTTGTGATAAAGTAAAGCAATTCTGATGATTGCATTTCATACAATAAGCGACAACCATATGGCTCCAGCGGTTGCCGATAACCGGTTACAAACATGATCATCTCATACAATAAAATATAGCATCCGTCTTGACCATATCACATCACAACATGCCTGCAAAAACAAGTTAGACGTCCTCTACTTTGTTGTTGCAAATTTTCGTGTGGCTGCTACGGGCTTAAGCAGACCAGTCTCACCTACATCAAAACCACAGCGATGCCCGTCAAATAGACTCGTTTAACCTTCTCAAGGGCCGGCGTAGCCGCACTCGGTTCAACTAAAGTGAGAGCGGAGCACCATGAGTCACCTTTAAGCAGCAGTGCGTGGCGGTGAAACCGATCTCGCGTAAGCGTCTGCAGCGTAATGTCGGTCAGGCGCTTCATCTCACAATACCGCTGAACAAAAAGTATGACATCTTTGGTGGTAGTATGACATATATCGCCCCAACTCACTTGTGTTCTACTGCGTGCAAAACATCAAACCATAGAAAAACCCAGAGCTCGGATGCCCTGTTGGGAAACAATAGTAATTTCAAAAATTTCTACGCACCGCAAGAATCATGGCGTGATGCATAGCGAGAGGGGAGAGTGTTGTCTACATACCTCGTAGACCGAGGCGAGCGCGATCACAATGTAGAGGAAGTAAGTGCGTACGTTCTCCTCGCGATCCGAGCGATCCGAAAACGCGTTACTCCAGCCTCCCAGTTCTTGACACTGCAATCTGCTCGATGGCGTCCTCGGAGCTCAATCGGCCGAGCGTCGAGGAGAGTTTGATCAGCAAGACAGTGTGGTGAAAGCGATCTTGATGTTCTCCAGGTCGCAGGCTTCGCCTAACTTTACCGCTACGATATGACCGAGGTGGAATATGGTGGAGGGGCACTGCACGGCTGAAAGCGATCTCACGATCAACATGTGTGTCCAAGGTGCCCCCACCCCGTATATAAAGAGCTAAGGGAGGCGGCCCCGCTGGGCAGAGCGCAGGGAGGGAGTCCTCCTCTGGTGGGAGTAAGACTCCCTTCCTAATCCAAGTGGGAGGAGGATTCGGGAGGAAGGAGAGGGAAGGGGGAGGCTTCCTCCTTGTCTATTAGGACTCCCTGAGGAAGCGCTGGCGGCCCACCTCCTGGCTCCTCTCTCTCTTAGGCCATTCGGCCCATTTACCCCCGGGAGTTCCAGTAACCTCCGTACTCAGTAAATTCCGACTTAAGCTTGAACCTTTCCGATGTCCAGACATAGGCTTCCAATATATCCAATCTTTATGTCTCGACCATTCAGAGACTCCTCGTCATGTCGTGATCACATCCGGGACTCGAACTCTTGGTACATCAAAATACATAAACTCATAATAATCGCCCCAGAAACCAAGCGTGCGGACCCTACGGTTCGAGCAATGTAGACATGACCTAGAACTATTCACGGTCAATAACCAACAAGCGGGACACGGATGCCCATATTGGTTCCTACATATTCTCACGAAGATCTTTATCGGTCGAGACCGCTTAGCATCGTTGTTCCTTTTCATCGGTATGTTACTTGCAGAGATTGATCGTGGTATCAATACCTAGTTCAATCTCGTTCTTAGGCAAGTCTCTTTACTCGTTCCGTAATACATCATCTCACAACTAACTCATTGGTTAGTAATGCTTGCAAAGCTTGATGATGTATTCCGAGAGGCCCAGAATACCTCTCCGACAATCGGATGACAAAACCTAATCTCGAAATCGCCAACCCAACATCTGCCTTTGGAGACACCTGTAGTACTCCTTTATAATCACCCTTCGTTGTGACGTTTGGTAGCACAAAGTGTTCCTCGATGTAGGAGTTGCATAATCTCATAGTTCACGAACAACATGTATATAGTCATGGATAAAAGCGTAGCAACATACTAAGCGATCGTGTGCTAAGCTAATGGAATGGGTCATATCAATCAGATCATTCTAATGATGTGACCTTGTTAATCAAATAACAACTCTTTGTTCATGGTTGGGAAACATAACCATCTTTGATTAACAAGCTAGTCTAGTAGAGGCATACTAGTGACATATTGTTTGTCTATGCATTCACACATATCATGTTTCGGTTAATACAATTCTAGCATGAATGATAAACATTTATCATGAAATAAGAAATAAATAATAACTTTATTATTGCCTCTAGGGCATATTTCCTTCACTAGTTGCATAAGGTGGTGGCGGGTGTCTGTCTCTCCCTTTAGTTGGAGGCGGATTAAATGAACAAGGCCCTTATGAAGGGTAATAGAAGTTGACAAAATCACGTTGGTGATTAAATGGTAAGAAAAGCGTTCTTGCTAGAACAATCGTAGCCCATAAAGATACATAATTGGGGGCGTCTAACGCAGCGATTGATCATGTGATGATATGGCCAGAATTTGTGATGAATGATGAATTGTGATGTATGAGATCATGTTCTTGTAATAGGATTCACAACATGTCGATGAGTATAATGACCGGCGGGAATATGAGGTTGTCTTTATTTTTTGCTGACCTGCGTGTCATTGAAGAGCATCATGTAAACTACTTTTACTTCATTACTAAGCGGCGTTAGTCATAGAAGTAGAAGTAGTCGTTAGCGTGACAACTATGAAGACGATGATGGAATCATCTGATGGAGATCATGGTGTCAAGCCGGTGACAAGATGATCATGGAGCCCGAAGATGGAGATCAATGGAGCGATGATATTGGCCATATCATGTCACAACTATATATAGTGCATGTGATGTTTATTATGTTCTTGTCTTGTTTACTTAGGACTGACGGTAGTAAATAAGATGATCCCTTACCTAAATTTAAAGTGTTCTCCCTAACTGTGCACCATTGCTTACAGTTAAGTGATTTCTAAGCACCACGTGATCGGTGTGATGGATCATACGTTCACATACAACTTGAATTAAGACAGTTTTACGGTAGAAAACACTTAGGGTTAACAGCCAGGCCTAGCATATGGAACTGGCCTCGGAACAGGACGAAAGGTCGAACACGAGTCATATCAGAGATACGATCAACGAAGATGTTCACGATGATGACTAGTCCGTCTCCGTGATGATGGGACACGGGCTGGTCATTCGGATCGTGTAACACTTAGATGACTAGAGGATGTCTAATCTAAGTGGGTTCATAATTCTGATTAGAACTTTATTATCATGAACTTAGTCTAAAACCTTTGCAAATATGTCTTGTAGATCAATGGCCAGCGCTAATGTCAACATGAACAGCGCATTCCTAGAAAACCAAGCTGAAAGATGATGGCAACCTTCTCTGATTTGGGTCGAACACAGATCATCCTCATAGCTGCCAAGCGATATGTCCTAGAAGCACCGTTAGGTGACCCATTCTCAGCCTTGCAAGCGATTTGAGCGTCTGGCGGACTAGTTCTGATGATTACTCCCTCGTTCGGTCTGCGGCATGCTCTACAGCTTAGAACCGGGCTCCAAAGCGTTTGAGCATCACAGACATGAGATGTTGAAGAGCTGAAACTAGTTTTCAAGCTCATGCGGGTCGAGAGATATGATGTCTAAGTTCTCTGAGTTGTAAAATGGAGAGCTTGATTGTCGGTGAACACATCTACGAAGATATGCGGTTGCACAACGATATGACCAGTTGAACATTAACCTCCGAGATGAGGCGGTCATTGTGAGAATCCTCGATCGCTCCCACAAGCTACAAAACTTTGTGATGAACTACAACATGGGGATGGTAAAGACCATTCTGAAGTGTTCTCAATGCTGAAGTCAGCGGAGGTGAAATCAGAAAGAACATCAAGTGTTGATGGTCAATAAGACCACTAAGTTCAAGAAGGGCAAGGGTAAGAAGAACTGAAGGAAGGACAAAGATGTTGCCGGCGCCCGATGCC
The DNA here is from genome assembly GCA_021437245.1 of Aegilops speltoides. Taxonomy (NCBI): domain Eukaryota; kingdom Viridiplantae; phylum Streptophyta; class Magnoliopsida; order Poales; family Poaceae; genus Aegilops; species Aegilops speltoides. The sequence continues at coordinate 17,781 of JAHHZJ010007330.1, read as the reverse complement.
TGTTGCCGGGGAAAGTCAAAGATTGGACCCAAACTTTGGTGAGTGCTTTTATTAAGGAAGAGGGTCATTGAGCGGAGCGCCCCAAATACTTAAGCGGATAAGAAGGCGGCAACACCAAAGGTATATACATGTAATTGATGTATAGTAGTAACTCACAATTATTTGATATATTTGTAACTCACAGTATTTAGCGAATAAACGGATGGCGAGAAGGGCGAGGTGACGATCGGCGTCGGGAATGGTTCAGTGATGTGATCGCCGTCGTGCTGCCTCTACATTTACCCGAGGTTAGTTTTGAACCTTAATAATTGTTATTTAGTGCCATGTTTGAGCATGAACATTTATGTCTGGATCTCGTTTGATCTGAGATGGCTACTCATTTAAGTCGAGAATAATGGTTGTTCGATTTATATGAGAGATATGTTTGGTCATGCTCCGATGGTCAATGGTTTATTCTTAATAAATCTCGGTAATACACATGTTCATAGTGTGGATGCAAAGAGATGTAAAGTTGATATGATAGTCCCACATACTTGGCAACACTTTGCCGCCTTGGTCACATTGGTGTCAAGCGCATGAAGAAACTCCATCGATGGACTTTTAGAGTCTCTTGATTATGAATCGTTTGACACATGCGAACCATGCCTCTTGGGCAAAATGACCAAGACTCGTTCTCAGGAACAATGGGCGAGCAACCAACTTGTTGGAAATCATACATACCGATGTGTGCGGTCAATGGCGTTGAGGCTTGGAGGATATCGTTATTTCTCACTCTGCTGATGACTTAAGTAGATATGGGTATCTACTTAATGAAACACAAGTCTGAGACCTTTGAAAAGTTCAAGGAATTTGAGTGAGTAGAATCAACGTGTGACGAAGATAAGTTCCTACGATCGAGATCGTGGGGAGAATACTTAAGTCGAGTTTGGTACTTAAGAAATGTGGAATCGTTTCACAACTCCGCCGCTGGAACACCTCAGGAAGCGGTGTGTCGAGCGTCGTGTCCTTCTATTGGATATGGTGCGGTCTATGATGTCTCTTACGATTTACGCTATCATTTTGGGGATACGCTCTAGAAACACTACATTCACTTTAAATAGGGCACCGTCTAAATCCGTTGAGCGACACCGTATGAATTATGGTTTGGGAAGAAACCTAAGCTGGATTTCTAAAGTTTGGGGATGCGATGCTTATGTCAAGAAACTTCAACCTGAAAAGCTGAACCCAAGTCGGGAAAATGCGTATTCATAGGATACCCTAAGGAAGCTGTGGGTATACCTTCTAGGTGTCAACGAGCACGAACGAAATATCGGTCCACGGAATCTTGGTTAATATTTTTCAAATGGTGATAGGTCATTGTTGAAAAGGTTCGGTTAAACCGAATGCCCAGTCCTAGTCCTAAGCAATCTGGTTATTGCGATGCAATACGGTTTGTGGATCATGTTCCTTGTCGACAATTTACCCAACAATTCAAGCGGTATTTTGGCGAGAGGCATCTTTGGACTCAGCGGTAATAACGGTATAGTTGCATAATTGTATCCCAAGATGAAAGTGCAAGACTCACCATGCCACATAAGCGATTTCCTGCATAATTTTTTCATGTTGACATTCAATCTGCCTTTGCAAAACAAATACCAGACCGTGTCTTTCATGAGTACAAGTTGTAAATGTGTTTTCTTATCCTCGGAGTAGAGCTCTATGCAGCATTGGGCGCCGTTAACGATCCGAGCACAGCGCTGCTAGCATGGGCTGACCCAATGGCGTGCTGCCCCAGTTTTTTGTATTTTTGTTACGAAAATAAAACATGAAATCAAAAAGGTTTACATATTTAAATAAAAATGGTTCATCCATTTGGAAAAAAGTTTATATCTTTAAAAAGTCGATCAATTTTGAAAAAAGTTCATCAAATTGAAAAAAGTTCATTCAAATTAAAAAAGTTCATTCAATTTAGCAAATTCATTAACTTTTTAAAAGTTCATTAAATGTAAAAAAGTTCATTAAATCCAAAAAGTTCATTAAATGTAAAAAGTTCATATAAATTCAAAAAAAGTTCATCTATTTGTAGAAAAGTTCATTGAACTGAAAAAAATGTTCATCCATTTTCAAAAATATGTTCATCAAATTTCAAAAAAGTTCATCAATATTCAAAAAAGTTCATCAATCCAAAAACAAACTGTTGACTAAAAGTCATAGGTAGCCTAGATGGGCTGGCCAATTCTGGACGCCATGCGCCAGTTAACGAGAATGCATTAACTAGCGCCTTTGGCAAAAAGAAATGCCTGAGTAAATCACACCCAAAAAAGCGAAAACAATTCACAGGAAATAAGTTTGCGTGGATAGATGGGCTTTGGATTGTAGACTCAGCAAAGTCATAGGTAGTTTTTCTTAAATGGAATTTGATAGTGGCGGGCTTGTCCATGCGGGATTACAAGTAGAGCCTGCTGCGCTGCAGTTTCTCGCCCGTCATCGTCCTCGGTCTCTCTCCAACTCCGGTGAGAGAAAGGCCGATGACCTCAATCGATTCAAATCGTCGGCAGCCACCGTCGGATGGTCAGTCCACCTATCTCCTTGCTCTCCTTCATCTCTTTGTTCTTTCCCAGCTAAATCGTGGTGTCCTGTCGGAAAAAATGAGCTCTAAAGATGTGAAAAACTAGAGAATGTCATTATAATATTATATCTGATGTCTTAAGCACTCTGAGTCAAGAAATTAACAGTGCAATATTAACTTCTTGACTCTTTGCTGTTCAACTATCGAATATAACTATCATAATCACATTGTCATTTATTTTTCAATTACAAAATAATCAAGTATTATGCTCTCAAATACTACCCATGTGAAACTACAAAGTTCAGACTCCATCTACCTCGGAAGAACAAGTATTGGAAGTGGAAATTGCATATCGGACCATCCGAAGTCATCGTGAAAACTGGACAACATCTCTTAACACTCATCTCTCTGAAACCCACCAGCATGCAGTTTGATCTTTCTAGGATGATCCGCGGATCGATGGGTTGGATCAATTGAGTGCGCCCTTCTCTACTGAAGAGATAGATGCTGTTATTAAGGAAATGCCAAGCAGCCAGGCCCCGGGTTGAACAACCATTGCTGGCAAATCATCAAGACGGATTTTCGACCTGTGTCATGCTTTCCATGCAGGTGGGCTAGATATCACTAGCATTAGTGAGGATACATCACGATTCCAAAAATATCCTCTCCGGGGCGTCTAATGAGTTTAGACCAATTACTCTACTGAATTGTTGTCTGAAAATCATTACAAAGATCTGGCTAACCATGCCAGTTATTCTCAAAATCATCCACAGGAACCAACATGGTTTATCAAGAGAGGACCATTCAGGATTATCTTGCGTGGTGGTGAATATATCCATCAATGCCACTCATGCGAGAGATTATCTTGCTAAACTTGACTTTGCCAAGGCCTTTGATACGATTGAACATGCCCCATGTTGGAAATCATGAAACACATGAGATTTGATGACAAATGGTTATGTTAGATGGAAAGCGATTTTTGGTTAGGGAGTTTCATTTGTCCTCTTAAATGGTGTTCTGGTCGGAAATTCAAATGCAAATGTGGCGTCTGGCGGGGTGACCCTCTCTATTGATCTTTGTCCTTAAGGTGACCTTCTCAGGCTGCAATGCTGGCCTTCGCCCGAGACTCTGGGCTTCACACCTCGTGAAAATGCAGGCTTCGGTGGTGCAATCTGTGACGATACAATCTTGGTTATGCAAGCTTGTCCTACAGTACGCCGCATAAACTTATCTTGGAGGATTATCAGGTTGGTGGGGCTCAAGATCCTTCCATAAATCAACCCTCATACCCATTAGCGTCGATCACCAACATGCTAGTGAGTTAAGCGGAGTTTTTGGCTGCTCTGTTGGCTTGCCGTTCGATTACCTCGGTCTCCCCATGCACTAGTAGAAAACAACCCATTAGTCCGGTTCGTAAGGGCCTTAGTCGGTTCATGACCGGGACTAATCGTCGTCTAATGCCACCATTAGTCCGGTTCAAAAACGAACGGGACCAATGTAATCACGTGGCCACATGCGAGCGGTCGGAGGGTCTTTGGTCGGTTGGTGGCTCAACACGGACCAAAAGTCATTTTTAGAAAGTGGCTGCTTTAGGGGTTTGTGGTTTATTTTGGGTTGTTATTTATAGCTAGCTAATAGAGAAGTGTCCTCTCTTATCTTAGTCCTTGGTTTATCAACGCTGCTGCTATATGTTCATTGCACCCTTGATATGACATGGCTCATGCATGCTTTGCATCATACATCATCATATATGTATATAATAAAGTCCTACTAATCATGCATCATCATACGTACTACTTCTACTCATTATTAATAATAAGTCATCGATCATCATCCTCATATATAGTCGCCGAACCCAACCCTACATATATAATTGTTCTTAGCACATGATCATCGATTACCGGTATAGGACCTAAAACACTTAAGGTAAAATAGCATAAAACAATATAGACCGACTCTCCATTATGAAGAATGGCGATCATCTGTCTCCAATTCTTGCCTTCCTTATTGCTTCAAGAAGCTCCTTCATTTATCCATACATTTTTCCATTCTTTGATTGTTATGTCTCCACTTCTTTTAGAAACCGATATGGATAGTTGAGATTAGTAGGGCGACTGGTGTTATGTTCAAAACATGAAGGCTACTATATACGAGCACACACTCATTAGGTTATCATCTGTTGAAAAACATAGTAATAACCGTAGTTAGCAATGATGTACTAGTTTAGAAGTGTGCAAAAAGATGCTGGATGTTGTAATAGTAAAAATAATCTTACCAAGGTATCTTTGTTGGAAATATGCCTGAGGCAATAATAAGTAATATTATTTCATTGTTCATGATAATTGTCTTTTGTTCATGCTATAGCTTTGTATTATCCGAATGTAATACGTGTGAACACTTAGACCACAAATGTCCTAGTAGCCTCTAGTTGACTAGCTCGTTGTGATCAATAGATAGTCATGGTTTCACGACTATGGACATTGGATGTCGTTGATAACAGGATCACATCATTAGGAGAATAATGTGATGGACCCCAATCATAAGCATAGCATAAAGATCATTGGATTAGTTTCTTTGGGAAGCTTTGCCAATGTCAAGTATCTCTTCGCGACCATGAGATCGTGTAACTCGGTTACCGTGGAGTGCCTTGGGTGTATCAAGCGTCCTGGCATGTGGGTGATTATAAGGTGCATTACGGTATCTCGAAATGTCTGATGGGTTGACGGATCGAGGTGGATTTGTCACTCCATATGTGAGAGGTATCTCTGGCCCCACTCGGTAATGCATCATCATAATGAGCTCAAGTTGACCAAGGTGTTGGCACGGGATCATGCATTCTGTCTGGTAAAGTGACTTGCGGTAATGAGGCGAACAAGGTATTGGGATGCAAGCGATCGAGTCTCGGGCAAATGCTTGTCTTGATTGACAAAGGAATTGCATACATGGTTTGATCGATCCTCGACATCGTGGTTCAGCCGATGAAAATCATCGAGGAGCATGTAAGGGCCAACATGGGTATCAGGACCCGCTGTTGGTTATTGCTAGAAAGTCGTCTCGGTCATGTCACGTGTCTCGGGCCGTGGGGTCTATAAGGTTGGTGGCTGGGTTAGTAGGAAGACTAGTATGTGAATGCGAATGTTGTTTGGAGTCGGATGAGATCCGGACGTCCGCGAGGAGTTCGGAAGGTCGGAGGTAAGAATAATATATAGGAAGTGGTGTTTGACCATCAGGGGAAAGTTTAGGGTCTCGGTAAAATCTGGGACCCCGAAAGGAAGGTCGAAGTCCACCGGTGGGGCCACCTATCCGGAGGGCCCCATGGGCTGGGGAAGGAACCAGCCCACGGGGGGGTTCGCCCCCAGGCCCACCCTGCGCCTAGGGTTGAAACCCTGGGGTGGGAAGGCCACAACAGGGCCTCCACCCCCCTGGCCCCCACGGAGATTGGATCTCGAGGATGAAATACCAGGGGCCTATATATAGGGGGAGAGGGGGCTGCTGTGCAATTCCCAAGCAGCCCTCCCTCACAACCTTCTCCTCCTTAATGAAACTCGTGAAGCCTGCCGAATCTGCTTCTCCACCATCCTGCCTTGCGTCGTGCTCTTGGGGTGGGCTGTCTTCCTCAACTCTCCTTCCCCCTTCTTTGGATCAAGAAGGAGGAGGCGTCGCTCGTCGTCACGTGTGTTGACGAAGGTACTGTCCGTTGACACTTGGATATCGGTGATCAAATCACGTTTTAGTGACTTATCCACCTGCAAGCTTCCATACGCGATCTACAAGTGGTATGTAGATGCAAACTCTCTCCAGTTATGAACTCATAGATGGATCTTGAGTGAAGCGTGGGAAAAATTTTAATTTTCTGACGGTGGCATCATGAGCTGGTCTGTCGTAGTTCTCTAATGCACGGTAGACACAATTTGTTGTGGCGTTGATCTTGTCATCTTACTTGCCTCTACTAGTCTTTTCTTGCTCAGCGTGTGGGATGAAATGGCCCGGACCCCTTTGCAATGCGCTTCGTGAGACCGGTTCCACCGGTGACATACTAGTTGTTGGGGAGCAGTAATTTAAAAATTTCCTCGCTACGCAAGATCATGGTGATGTAGCAGCGATAGGGGAGTGTTGTCTACATACCCTGTGACCGAAGCGGAAGCGATCTGGCGTAGAGAGTAATGCGTTCTCCTCGCGATCCGACCGATCCGGCGCCGTTACTCGGCGCCCAGAGTTCTTGACTGCAGCTCGATGGCGTCCTCGTACTCGATCCAGCGGGAGTGTCGAGGAGAGTTCGTCGGCCACGACGGCGTGGTGGCGATCTTGATGTCACCGGCGGGGGCTTCGCCTAAGCTTGTGATATAACGAGTGGAATATGGTGGAGGGGCACGCAGCTGAAGGCGATCCGTAGATCTGTGTGTCTAAGGTTTGCATATAAAGGAGCAGAGGGGAGGGCCCGGCCGGCAAGGCGCGAGGAGTCCTACTCCCTCTGGAGGACTCCCCTCAATCTATTGGAATAGGATTCCGGAGGAAGAGAGGGCGGCGTCCTAGTAGGACTAGGGAGAGGCGGCGACCACCGGGCTGGCCCTTCTCCTTTCACAAGGCCCTATGGCCCATTTACCTCCGGGAAGTTCCGGTAACCTCCGTTTTCACCGGAACCATTCGAACTCCAACATAGGCTTCCATATATCAATCTTTATGTCTCGACCATTTGAGACTCCTCGTCATGTCCGTGATCACATCGGGACTCCGAACTTCTTGGTACATCAAAATACATAAACTCATAATAAGCGTCGCCGAAACCTTAGCGTGCGGACCCTACGGTTCGAGAACAATGTGAACATGACGAGACCGTTCCGGTCGATAACCAACAGCGGGACCTGGATGCCCATATTGGTTCCTACATATTCTCTGAATCTTTATCGGTCGAGACCGCATAACAACATCGTTGTTCCTTTGTCATCGGTATGTTACTTGCGAGATTGATCGTCGGTATCAATACCTAGTTCAATCTCGTTACCGGCAAGTCTCTTTACTCGTTCGTAATACATCATCTCACAACTAACTCATTAGTTGTAGTGCTTGAAGCTTCGATGATGTGCATTAGGAGAGGCCGAGAGATACCTCTCAGACAATCGGATGACAAAACCTAATCTCGAAACCCAACATCGCCTTTGGAGACACAGTAGTACTCCTTTATAATCACCCGATTCGTTGTGGCGTTTGGTAGCACCAAAGTGTTCCTCGATGCAGGGTTGCATAATCTCATAGTTACGGGTGTATATGTCATGGATAAAAGCAGTAGCAACATACTGCTTGACCGTGTGCTAAGCTTCAGCCTGGAATGGGTCATGTCAATGGATCATTCTACTAATGATGTGACCTTGTTGTCAAATAACAACTCTTTATTCATTAGTGGAAACATAACCATTTGATTAACAAGGCTAGTCTATTAGAGGCATACTAGTGACATATTGTTTGTCTATGCATTCACATGTATCATATTTTGGTTAATACAATTCTAGCATGAATGATAAACATTTATCATGAAATAGGAAATAAATAATAACTTTATTATGCTCTAGGGCATATTTCCTTCAGTCTCCCACTTGCACTAAGTCAATAATCTAGATTACATAGTAATGATTCTAACACCCATGGAGTCTTGTTGCTGATCATGTTTTGCTTTCGTGGAAGAGGCTTGGTCAACCAGATGCGCAACATTCAGATCACGTATGTATCTTGCAAATCTCTATGTCTCCCCTGGATTAAGTCCGGATGGAATTGAAGCGTCTCTTGATGTGCTTGGTCCTCTTGTGAAATCTGGATTCCTTCGCTGAGGCAATTGCTCGAGTATTGTCACTGAAGATTTTCAATGGACCGATGCACTAGGTATGACACCTAGATAGGATATGAACTCCTTCATCCAGACTCCTTCATTAGGTAGCCGAAGCTACTATATACTCCGCTTCACATATCAAGATCCGCTACTGCTTTGTTTAGAACTGCCATAAGCCAGCTCCTCCGTTTAGAGTAAATCACATTATCCGGTCTGCGATTTAGAATAAGTGGGATCGATTGTCAAAACTTGCATCAACGTAACCGTTTACGATGAGCTCTTTGTCACTTCCATATCACGAAAACTTATCATTAGTCCTTTTCGGTATTTCGGATGTTCATGACCGCTGTCCGATGATCCTCTGGATTACTTTGGTACCTCCCTACTAAACTTATAGCAAGGCACACTTCGGTCGAATGCAGTACTGACATTGCATACATGGTGAAACCTATGGCTAAAGCATAAGAACATCTTTCATTTCTCTCTATCTTACTGCGGTGGTAGGACATTGAGTCTTACTCAACTTCACACCTTGTAACCGGCAAGAACCCTTTCTTTGCTTGGTCATTTTGAACTTCTTCAAAATTTTGTCAAAGTATATGCTTGGTGAGAAGTCAATTAAGCGTCTTGATCTATCTCTATAGATCATAATGCTAATATGTAAGCTGACTTCACTAAGGGTCTTTCATTGAAAAACTCTTATTCAAGTATCCTTTATGCTATCCGAAAATTCTATATCATTTCCGATCAGCAATATGTCATCTACATATGATCTCGAAATCTCTAGAGCTCCACTCACTTTCTTGTAAATCTGGCTTCTCAAAATGCATATAAACTAAATCTTTGATCACACTATCAAAGCGTTTATTCTAACTCCGAGATACTTGCACAGAGTCCATAAATGGATCGTTGGAGCTTTTATTTATTAATACCTTTGGATCGATAAAACCTACTGGTTGCATCATATACAACTCTTCTTCAAGAAATCCATTCGGAATGCGGTCTTTACATCCATTTGCCAAATTTCATAATCATAAAATCCAGCGATTGCTAACATGATTGAGACAGAACTTAAGCATCGCTCTACGGGTGAGAAGGTCTCGCCGTAGTCAATCCCTTGAACTTGTCGAACCGCTTACGAGCAAGTCGGGCTTCAATAAACGATAACATTACCGTCGGCGCGGTCGGTCTTCTTGAAGATCCACTTGTTTTCTATTAGCTTGCTGACCCTCGAGGCCGTCGACCAAAGTCATACTTTGTTTTCATACATGGATCCCATCTCGGATTTCATGACCTCAAGCCATTTCTTGAATCTGGGCTCACCTCAACTTCTTCATAATTAGTTAGGTTCATCATGATCTGGTAGCATGACTTCGGAACAGGATTACCGTACCACTTTGAGTGCGGATCTTACTCTGAGTTGATCGATAGGTTACACAATAACTTGATGCGAGTTTCATGATCAGCATCATCAACTTCCTCACTACTTGGTGTAGGTGTCTCGGCCCGGTTTACTGCGGCAAACTACTTTCAAGTAAGGGAGAAGGTACAATTACCTCATCAAGTTCCACTTTCCTCCATCACTTCTTCGAGGAGAAACTCCTTCTCTAGAAAGGATCCATTCTTAACAGCGAATGTCTTGCCTTGGGATCTGCGATAGAAGGTGTACCCAACTGTCTCCTTTGGGTATCCTATGAAGACACATTTCTCCGATTTGGGTTCGAGCTTATCGGGTTGAAGCTTTTCGCCAAACATCGCATCCCCAAACTTTAAGAAGCAGACAACTTTGGTTTCTTGCCAAACCACTTGATTCATAAAGTTGTCGATCTCAGCAGTTCGGCGGTGTTCTATTCAGTGTGAATCACGGCGTCTCTAAAGCATAACCCCCAAAAGCGACAGCGTAATACGTAGAGAACATCCATAGATATTTCATATCTATAAATAAATCACGATTAGACGTTCGGACACACCATTCGGTTGTAGTGTTCCGAATTGGCGTGAGTTCTGAAACTATTCCGCATTGTTTCAAATGTAGACCAAACTTCGTAACTCAAATATTCACCTCCTGCGATCGGATCGTAAAACTTTAATTTTCTTATTACGATGATTTTCAACTTCACTCTGAAATTCTTTGAACTTTTCAAATATTTTAGACTTATGTTTCGTGTAGTAGATATACCCTGCTTGAGTCATCTGTGAAGGTGAAAATACTTGATATATACAGCCTCAACATTCATCGGACCACATACATCAGTATGTATGATTCCAACAAATCTTTCTCTCTAGTCCCCGGAGGCGAGTTTTAGTCATCTTGCCCATGAAGCCACGGTTACTTAAATGCCAAGTGATTCATAATCAAGTGACTCCAAAGTCCATCATTATGGAGTTTCTTCATCGCTTTACACGATATGACCTAAGCGGTACAAATAAGTTGCACTATCATTATCAACTCTGCATCTTTTGGTTTCAACATTATGAATATGTGTATCACTACTATCGAGATTCATCAAAATAGACCACTCCTCAAGGGCATGACCATAAAGATATTACTCATATAAATAGAACAACCATTATTCTCGATTTAAATGAATAACGTCTCGCATCAAACAAGATCCGGATATAATGTTCATGCTCAGCTTGAGCACCAAATAACAATTATTTAGGTCTAAAACTAATCCGAAGGTAGATGTAGAGGTAGCGTGCCGACCGCGATCACATCGACTTTGGAACCATTCCAGCGCGCCGTCACCTCGTCCTTTGCGGTGTTACAATCCGTGGTAGTCCTGTTTGAGTTGCAAATATTATGCAGAACCGTATCAAATACCAGTGCTCTGCGAGCTCTAGTAAGGTACACATCAATAACATGTATATCACATATACCTTTCACCTTGCCATCCTTCTTATCGCCAAATACTTGGGGCAGTTCCTTCCGATGACCAGTCGCTTGCGGTAGAAGCACGATTTGAGGCTTAGGTCGGGACTTGGGTTTCTTCTCTGAGCAACGCTTGCTTGCTGTTCTTCTTGAAGTTCCCCTTCTTCCCTTTGCCTTTCTTCTTGAAACTAGTGGTCTTATTGACCATCAACACTTGATGCTCCTTCTTGATTTCTACCTCCGCAGCTTTTAGCATTGCGAAGAGCTCGGTATAGTCTTTACTAACCCTTGCATATTATAGTTCATCACGAAGCCTTTGTAGCTTGGTGGCGGTGATTGAAGAATTACATCAATGACACAATCATCAGAAGATTAACTCCCAATTGTGTCAAGTGATTGTAGTACCGGACATTACAGTATGTGCTCACTAACGAACTATTCTCCTCCATCTTGCAGCTATAGAACTTATTGGAACTTCATATCTCTCAATCCGGGCATTACATTTGGAATATCAACTTCAACTCTGGAACATCTCATATGCTCCATGACGTTCAAGCGTCGTTGAAGTCGGTTCTAAGCGTAAAGCATGGCACACTGAACTATAAGTAGTCATCAGCTTTGCTCGCAGACGTTCTTAACGTCGTCGGTTGCATCGGCGAACTGGCACCTGCGGTGCATCGGGGCGTAACTCTTCTGCGACAATGAGGATAATCCTCGAGATTCGGACCCGTCCGTGTAATTGCTACCATCATCTTTCAACTTTGCTTTCTCAAGGCGCATTAAAATTCAGCGGAACAACGCGAGCCATCTATCTACAATCAAACATAAACAAGCAAGATACTATCGGTACTAAGTTCATGATAAATTTAAGTTCAATTAATCATATTACTTAGAACTCCCACTTAGAAAAACATCTCTCTAGTCATCTAAGTGATCCGTGATCCAAATCAACTAAACCATAACCGATCATCACGTGAAATGGAGTAGTTTTCAATGGTGAACATCTTATGTTGATCATATCTACTATATGATTCACGCTTCGACCTTCGGTCTCCGTGTTCGAGGCCATATCGCATATGCTAGGCTGTCAAGTATCTTGAGTATTCTGCGTGTACAAAAGCTGGCTTGCACCGTTGTAGATGGACGTAGAGCTTATCACCCGATCATCCGTGGTTATGCAGGCACGACGAACTTTGGCAGCGGTGCATACTCGGGAGAACACTTCTTGATAATTTAGTGAGAGATCATCTTATAATGCTACCGTCAATCAAAGCAAGATAAGATGCATAAAGGATAAACATCACATGCAAATCAATATAAGTGATATGATATGGTCATCATCATCTTGTGCTTCATGATCTCCATCTTGCGGCACCATGATCACCATCGTCATACGTAGCGACACCTCTCCATCGTAGCATCGTTGTCGTCCGCCAATCTTATCTTCTCGACTATCGCTACAGCTTAGTGATAAAGTAAAAGCATTACAGGCGATGCATTGCATACAATAAGCGACAACCATATGGCTCCTGCCGATTGCCGATAACCGGTTACAAAACATGATCATCTCATACAATAAAATATAGCATCACGTCTTGACCATATCACATCACAACATTGCAAAAACAAGTTAGGCGTCCTCTACTTTGTTGTTGCAAATTTCGTGGCTGCTACGGGCTTAAGCAAGAACCGTCTCACCTCGCATCAAACCACAGCGATACTTGTCAAATAGACTCCGTTTAACCTTCTCAAGGACGGGCGTAGCCACTCAGTTCAACTAAAGTGAGAGGCAACACACGGTCACCTTTAAGCAGCGAGTGCTCGTGGCGGTGAAACCAGTCTCGCGTAAGCGTCACATATAATAGGTGCAGGCGCTTCATCTCCAATACCGCTGAACCAAAGTATGACATCTTTGTAGGTAGTATGACTTGTCGCCCACAACTCACTTGTGTTCTACTAAAACCTAGGCTGGGATGCCCTGTTGGGAGCGTAGTAATTTCAAAAATTTCCTCGCACGCAAGATCATGGTGATGTATAGCGAGAGGGGAGAGTGTTGTCTACGTACCCTTAGACGGGCGGAGCGATCTGGCGTAGAGGAAGTAGTCGTCACGTTCTCCTCGCGATCGACCGGCGCCGTTACTCCGGCGCCCGGTTCTTGACACGCGTACAGCTCGATGGCGTCCCGTACTCGATCCAGCCGAGTGTCAAGGGGAGTTCGTCGGCCACGGCGTGGTGGCGATCTTGATGTTTCACGCGCGAGGCCGCCTAAGCTTGCGACGGTATAACAGGTGGAATATGGTGGAGGGGCACTTTGCGGCTAAGGCGATCGTAGATCAAACTTGTGTGTTCAGGGTGCCCCCTGCCCATATATAAAGGACAGGGGAGGGGCGGCCGGCCAAGGGGAGCCTTGAGAGTCCTACTCCCTAGGGTGAGATTCCCCTCCAATCCTAGTTGAATAGGATTGGGGAGGAAAGAGAGAGAGGGCGGCCCCTTTCCTAGTCCTAGTAGGACTGGGGAAGAGGCCTTGTGACCCTGGCCTTGCCTTTCCTTTCCACAAGGCCCATAAGCCCACCTCCGGGGAGTTCAGGTAACTCCGTTTCACGGGACCATTCCAGAACTCAAACATAGGCTTCAATATATCAATCTTTATGTCTCGACCATTTGAGACTCCTCGTCATGTCGTGATCACATCCGGGACTCGAACTTCTTGGTACATCAAAATACATAAACTCATAATAAGTCATTGAAACCTTAGCGTGCGGACCCTACGGTTCGAGAACAATGTAGACATGACCAGACCGTTTCGGTCAATAACCAACAGCGGGACTGGATGCCCATATTGGTTCCTACATATTCTGAAGATCTTTATCGGTCGAGACCGCATAACAACATCGTTGTTCCCTTGTCATCGGTATGTTACTTGCGAGAGATTGATCGTCGGTATCAATACCTAGTTCAATCTAGTTACGGCAAGTCTCTTTACTCGTTCCGTAATACATCATCTCACAACTAACTCATTAGTTGTAGTGCTTGCAAAGCTTGATGATGTATTCCGAGAGGCCCAGAATACCTCTCCGACAATCGGATGACAAAACCTAATCTCGAAATCGCCAACCCAACATCTGCCTTTGGAGACACCTGTAGTACTCCTTTATAATCACCCTTCGTTGTGACGTTTGGTAGCACAAAGTGTTCCTCGATGTAGGAGTTGCATAATCTCATAGTTCACGAACAACATGTATATAGTCATGGATAAAAGCGTAGCAACATACTAAGCGATCGTGTGCTAAGCTAATGGAATGGGTCATATCAATCAGATCATTCTAATGATGTGACCTTGTTAATCAAATAACAACTCTTTGTTCATGGTTGGGAAACATAACCATCTTTGATTAACAAGCTAGTCTAGTAGAGGCATACTAGTGACATATTGTTTGTCTATGCATTCACACATATCATGTTTCGGTTAATACAATTCTAGCATGAATGATAAACATTTATCATGAAATAAGAAATAAATAATAACTTTATTATTGCCTCTAGGGCATATTTCCTTCACTAGTTGCATAAGGTGGTGGCGGGTGTCTGTCTCTCCCTTTAGTTGGAGGCGGATTAAATGAACAAGGCCCTTATGAAGGGTAATAGAAGTTGACAAAATCACGTTGGTGATTAAATGGTAAGAAAAGCGTTCTTGCTAGAACAATCGTAGCCCATAAAGATACATAATTGGGGGCGTCTAACGCAGCGATTGATCATGTGATGATATGGCCAGAATTTGTGATGAATGATGAATTGTGATGTATGAGATCATGTTCTTGTAATAGGATTCACAACATGTCGATGAGTATAATGACCGGCGGGAATATGAGGTTGTCTTTATTTTTTGCTGACCTGCGTGTCATTGAAGAGCATCATGTAAACTACTTTTACTTCATTACTAAGCGGCGTTAGTCATAGAAGTAGAAGTAGTCGTTAGCGTGACAACTATGAAGACGATGATGGAATCATCTGATGGAGATCATGGTGTCAAGCCGGTGACAAGATGATCATGGAGCCCGAAGATGGAGATCAATGGAGCGATGATATTGGCCATATCATGTCACAACTATATATAGTGCATGTGATGTTTATTATGTTCTTGTCTTGTTTACTTAGGACTGACGGTAGTAAATAAGATGATCCCTTACCTAAATTTAAAGTGTTCTCCCTAACTGTGCACCATTGCTTACAGTTAAGTGATTTCTAAGCACCACGTGATCGGTGTGATGGATCATACGTTCACATACAACTTGAATTAAGACAGTTTTACGGTAGAAAACACTTAGGGTTAACAGCCAGGCCTAGCATATGGAACTGGCCTCGGAACAGGACGAAAGGTCGAACACGAGTCATATCAGAGATACGATCAACGAAGATGTTCACGATGATGACTAGTCCGTCTCCGTGATGATGGGACACGGGCTGGTCATTCGGATCGTGTAACACTTAGATGACTAGAGGATGTCTAATCTAAGTGGGTT
Source organism: Aegilops speltoides (assembly GCA_021437245.1). NCBI lineage: Eukaryota > Viridiplantae > Streptophyta > Magnoliopsida > Poales > Poaceae > Aegilops > Aegilops speltoides. Next base: position 2,020 of record JAHHZJ010007330.1, on the reverse strand, counting down.
CATAATTCTGATTAGAACTTTATTATCATGAACTTAGTCTAAAACCTTTGCAAATATGTCTTGTAGATCAATGGCCAGCGCTAATGTCAACATGAACAGCGCATTCCTAGAAAACCAAGCTGAAAGATGATGGCAACCTTCTCTGATTTGGGTCGAACACAGATCATCCTCATAGCTGCCAAGCGATATGTCCTAGAAGCACCGTTAGGTGACCCATTCTCAGCCTTGCAAGCGATTTGAGCGTCTGGCGGACTAGTTCTGATGATTACTCCCTCGTTCGGTCTGCGGCATGCTCTACAGCTTAGAACCGGGCTCCAAAGCGTTTGAGCATCACAGACATGAGATGTTGAAGAGCTGAAACTAGTTTTCAAGCTCATGCGGGTCGAGAGATATGATGTCTAAGTTCTCTGAGTTGTAAAATGGAGAGCTTGATTGTCGGTGAACACATCTACGAAGATATGCGGTTGCACAACGATATGACCAGTTGAACATTAACCTCCGAGATGAGGCGGTCATTGTGAGAATCCTCGATCGCTCCCACAAGCTACAAAACTTTGTGATGAACTACAACATGGGGATGGTAAAGACCATTCTGAAGTGTTCTCAATGCTGAAGTCAGCGGAGGTGAAATCAGAAAGAACATCAAGTGTTGATGGTCAATAAGACCACTAAGTTCAAGAAGGGCAAGGGTAAGAAGAACTGAAGGAAGGACAAAGATGTTGCCGGCGCCCGATGCCTGTTGCCGGGGAAAGTCAAAGATTGGACCCAAACTTTGGTGAGTGCTTTTATTAAGGAAGAGGGTCATTGAGCGGAGCGCCCCAAATACTTAAGCGGATAAGAAGGCGGCAACACCAAAGGTATATACATGTAATTGATGTATAGTAGTAACTCACAATTATTTGATATATTTGTAACTCACAGTATTTAGCGAATAAACGGATGGCGAGAAGGGCGAGGTGACGATCGGCGTCGGGAATGGTTCAGTGATGTGATCGCCGTCGTGCTGCCTCTACATTTACCCGAGGTTAGTTTTGAACCTTAATAATTGTTATTTAGTGCCATGTTTGAGCATGAACATTTATGTCTGGATCTCGTTTGATCTGAGATGGCTACTCATTTAAGTCGAGAATAATGGTTGTTCGATTTATATGAGAGATATGTTTGGTCATGCTCCGATGGTCAATGGTTTATTCTTAATAAATCTCGGTAATACACATGTTCATAGTGTGGATGCAAAGAGATGTAAAGTTGATATGATAGTCCCACATACTTGGCAACACTTTGCCGCCTTGGTCACATTGGTGTCAAGCGCATGAAGAAACTCCATCGATGGACTTTTAGAGTCTCTTGATTATGAATCGTTTGACACATGCGAACCATGCCTCTTGGGCAAAATGACCAAGACTCGTTCTCAGGAACAATGGGCGAGCAACCAACTTGTTGGAAATCATACATACCGATGTGTGCGGTCAATGGCGTTGAGGCTTGGAGGATATCGTTATTTCTCACTCTGCTGATGACTTAAGTAGATATGGGTATCTACTTAATGAAACACAAGTCTGAGACCTTTGAAAAGTTCAAGGAATTTGAGTGAGTAGAATCAACGTGTGACGAAGATAAGTTCCTACGATCGAGATCGTGGGGAGAATACTTAAGTCGAGTTTGGTACTTAAGAAATGTGGAATCGTTTCACAACTCCGCCGCTGGAACACCTCAGGAAGCGGTGTGTCGAGCGTCGTGTCCTTCTATTGGATATGGTGCGGTCTATGATGTCTCTTACGATTTACGCTATCATTTTGGGGATACGCTCTAGAAACACTACATTCACTTTAAATAGGGCACCGTCTAAATCCGTTGAGCGACACCGTATGAATTATGGTTTGGGAAGAAACCTAAGCTGGATTTCTAAAGTTTGGGGATGCGATGCTTATGTCAAGAAACTTCAACCTGAAAAGCTGAACCCAAGTCGGGAAAATGCGTATTCATAGGATACCCTAAGGAAGCTGTGGGTATACCTTCT
>JAHHZJ010007325.1:0-15247 GCA_021437245.1 Aegilops speltoides | reverse complement strand
GTATTAACAGGAAACATGATACATGTGTGAATGCATAGACAAAGCAATATGTCACTAGTATGCCTCTACTAGACTAGCTTGTTAATCAAAGATGGTTATGTTTCCTAACCATGAACAAAGGGTTGTTATTTGATTAACAAGGTCACATCATTAGGTGAATGATCTGATTGACATGACCCATTCCATTAGCTTAGCACCACGATCGTTTAGTATGTTGCTCTGCTTTTATCCATGACATATACATGTTCCTATAACTATGAGATTATGCAACTCCGTTTACGGAGGAACACTTTGGTGCTGCCAAGCGTCACAATATGCTGGGTGATTATAAAGGATTACAGGTGTCTCCAAAGGCAGATGTTGGGTTGGCGTATTTGAGATTAGGTTTTGTCACTCCGATTGTCGGAGAGGTATCTCTTAACCCTCTCGGTAATACATCACTAAAGCCTTGCAAGCATTACAACTAATGAGTTAGCTGTGAGATGATGTATTACGGAGCGAGTAAAGAGACTTGCGGTAGCGAGATTGAACTAGGTATTGGATACCGGCGATCGAATCTCGGGCAAGTAACATACCGATGACAAAGGGAACAACGTATGTTGTTATCGGTCGACCGATAAAGATCTTCGTAGAATATGTAGGAGACCAATATGGGCATCAGGTCCGCTATTAGTTATTGACCGGGAGGCGTGTCTCGGTCATGTCTACATTGTTCTCGAACCATAGGGTCCATACGCTTAAGGTTTCGATGGCGGTTATATTATGAGTTTGTGTATTTTGATGTACGAAAGAAGTTGGAGTCCGGATGTGATCACGGACATGGCGAGGAGTCTCGAAATGGTCGAGACATAAAGATTGATATATTGGAAGCCTATGTTTGGAGTTGGAATGGTTCGGGTGAAATCGAGGATTTCTTAGGAACAGGAGTTCTCAGGAACCCTCAGGGGTTAATGGGCCTTAGTGGGCCAGAGGAGAGAAGAGGAAGGGCGGCCGGGGCAGGCAGCTTCCCCCCTAGTCGAATAGGACAAGGAGAGGCGGCGCCCCTTCCTCTTTCCCTCCCCAAGTCTAATCCAACTAGGAAGGGAGTCCTACTCGGTGGGAGTAGGACTCCTCGGCCGCCTCCTCCTCTAGGGCCGCCGCACCCCCTTGCTCCTTTATATCTGAGGCGGGGGCACCCTAGAACACACAAGTTGATCCTTGAGATCATTCCTTAGCCATGTCGGTGCCCCTCCACCATAATCCACCTCGGTCATATCGTGGCGGTGCTTAGGCGAAAGCCTGCGTCGATAGAACATCAAGATCGTCCTGCATTGCCGTCATCTTGTGGAACTCTCCCTCCCAGCTCTCTTGGATTGGAGCCGAGGCGTCACCGAGATGTCGTGTGTCAAGAACTTCGGGCGCGAATGCTTGGCTGGGATCGGTTGGATCGCGAGGAGAGCGTCGACTACTTCCTCGTTGTGATCGCTTCGCCGGTCTCTGAGTGCGTAGACAACACTCTTCCCTCTCGTTGCTATGCATCACCATGATCTTGCGTGTGCGTAGGGAACTTTTGAAATTACTCGTTCCCCAGCGGTGGCATCAAGCCAGGTTTTTATGGTTTGATGTTTTGCAGAGTAGAACACAAGTGAGTTGTGGGCGATACAAGTCATACTACCTACCAGCATGTCATACTTTGGTTCAGCGGTATTGTGAGATGAAGCGGCCGGACCGACATTACGTGCGCTTCTGGCGGACTGGTTTCACCGCTGAGCACTCGTTGCTTAAAGGTGTTGGCGGGTGTCTGTCTCTCACTTTAGTTGAGCCAGTATATGCTCGCCCGGTCCTTGAGAAGGTTAAAGCGGAGTCTATTTGACGAAATATCGTTGTGGTTTTGATGCGTAGGTGAGATTGGTTCTTGCTTAAGCCCGTAGCAGCCACGTAAAATTTGCAACAACAAAGTAGAGGGCGTCTAACTTGTTTTTTGCGGGGCATGTTAATGATGTGATATGGTCAAGACATGATTTATTGTATGAGATGATCATGTTTTGTAACCGAAGATTATCGGCAACTGGCTGGAGCCATATGGTTGTCGCTTTATTGTATGAAATGCAAGCATACATAATTGCTTTACTTTATCACTAAGCGGTAGCGATAGTCGTAGAAGCAATAGATGGCGTGAGCGACAACGATGCTACGATGAAGATCAAGGTGTCGGCGCCCGGTGGCGATGGTGATCACGGCGGTGCTTTGGAGATGGAATCACAAGCACAAGATGATGATGGCCATATCATATCACTTATATTGATTGCATGTGATGTTTATCCTTTATGCATCTTGTCTTGCTTTGATTGGCGGTAGCATTTTAAGATGATCTCTCACTAAAATTATCAAGTAGTGTTCTCCACAGTATGCACCATTGCCAAAGTTAAATCGTGCGAGACACCGCGTGATGATCGGGTGTGATAAGCTCTCGTCCATCTACAGCGGGTGCAAGCCAGTTTTGCACCAGAATACTCAGGTTATACTTGGCGAGCCTAGCATATGCGAGATATGGCCTCGGAACACGGAGACCGAAAGGTCGGCGTGAATCATATAGTAGATATGATCAACATAAGATGTTCACCATTGAAAACTACTCCATCTCACGTGATGATCGGTTATGGTTTAGTTGATTTGGATCACGTGATCACTTAGATGACTAGAGATGTCTACGTCTAAGTGGGAGTTCTTAAATAATATGATTAATTGAACTTTAATTTATCATGAACTTAGTACTGATAGTATCTTGCTTGTCTATGTTTGTTTGTAGATAGATGGCTCGTCTTTGTTGTTCCGTTGAATTTTAATGCGTTCCTTGAAAGCAAAGTTGAAAGATGATGGTAGCAATTACGGATTTGGGTCCGTAACACGAGATTATCCTCATTCTGCTGCACGAAGAGTTCGTCTGGATGCACCGCTAGGTGCAGACTCTTCTTCGATGCTGGCTGACGGCGTTAGAGCGTCTGGCGAGCAAAAGTGATGACTACTCTATAGTTCGATGTACCATGCTTCGGCTTAGAACGGGACTTCAGCGGCGTTTTGAGCGTCATGGAGCATATGAGATGTTCGAGGAGTTGAAGTTGATATTCTAACAGAATGCGGATTGAGAGATATGAAGTCTCCAATAAGTTCTATAGCTGCAAGATGGAGAGAATAGTTACGTCGGTGAGCACATACTCGAATGTGGGTATTACAATCACTTGACTCAAGCGGGAGTTAATCTTCGGATGATTGTGTCATTGTGAAATTCTTCAATCACTGCCACCAAGCTACAAAGGCTTCGTGATGAACTATAATATGCAAGGGTTAGTAAAGACTATACAGGCTCTTACATGATGCTAAAGGCTGCGGAGGTAGAAATCAGAAGGAGCATCAAGTGTTGATGGTCAATAAGACCACTAGTTTCAAGAAGAAAGGCAAAGGAAGAAGAGGGAACTTCAAGAAGAACGACAAGCAAGTTCTTTCTCGGAAAAAGCCCAAGTCGGACCTAAACACAAGCCGAGTGCTTCTCTCATAAGCGGTAGTCCTTTGAGGCGGAACTGCCCCAAGTATTTGGCGGATAAGAAGGATGGCAAGGTGAACAAAGGTATATGATATACATGTTATTGATGTGTACCTTACTAGAGCTCGCGATAGCTTTGGGTATTTAATCTTGGTTACATTGCTAATATTTGCAACTCGAAGCAGGGACTATGGATTAGCGAACAACGGCAAGGGCGAGGTGACGATCTTGGCGTGGGAAATGGTTCCAAAGTCGATGTGATCGCGATCGACCGCTACCTCTACATCTACCTTGGGATTAGTTTTAGACCTAAATAATTGTTATTTGGTGCTGCGTTGAGCATGAACATTATATCTGGATCTTGTTTGATGCGAGGCGGTTATTCATTAAATCGAGAGAATAATGGTTGTTCTATTTATATGAGTAATATCTTTTATGGTCATGCACCCTTGAAGAGTGGTCTATTTTGATGAATCTCGATAGTAGTGATACACATATTCATAATGTTGAAACCAAAAGATGCGAGTTGATAATGATAGTGCAACTTATTTGTGTACTTGCCGTTTAAGTCATATCGGTATAAAGCGCATGAAGAAACTCCATCTTGATGGACTTTTGGAGTCACTTGATTATGAATCACTTGGCACTTGCGAACCGTGCCTCATGGGCAAGATGACTAAAACCCGTTCTCGGCACTATGGAGAAACAGCAGATTTGTTGGAAATCATACATACGAGATGTATGTGGTCAGATGAATGTTGAGGCTCGTGGCGGATATCGTTATTTTCTCACCTTCACAGGATGATTTAAGCGGATATGGGTATATCTACTTAATGAAACATAAGTCTGAAACATTTGAAAAGTTCAAAGAATTTGAGTGAAGTTGAAAATCATCGTAATAAGAAAATTAAGTTTCTCGATCGATCGTGGAGGTGAATATTTGAGTTCTGAGTTTGATCTACATTTGAAACAATGCGGAATAGTTTGCAACTCACTCCACCGGAACACCTGGCGTAATGGTGTGTCGAGCGTCATGTCGCACTTTACTAGATATGGTGCGATCTATGATGTCTCTTACAGATTTACGCTATCGTTTTGGGGTTATGCTCTTGAGGCGGCCACATTCACCTTGAATAGAACACCGTCAAAATCCGTTGAGGCGACACCTTATGAACTATGGTTTAGCAAGAAACCAAAGTTGTCGTTTCTTAAAGTTTGGGGATCACGATGCTTATGTGAAAAAGCTTCAACGATAGCTCAAACCCAAATCGAAATGTGTCTTCATAGGATACCCAAAGGAGAGCGATTGGGTACACCTTCTATCACAGATCCGAAGGCAAGACATTTGTTGCTAGAATGGATCCTTTCTAGAAGGAGTTTCTCTCGAAAGAAGTGAGTGGGAGGAAAGTAGAACTTGATGAGGTAATTGTACCTTCTCCCTTACTTGAAAGTAGTTTGTCGCGAAACGGTTTACGAGACATCTACACCAAATAGTGAGGAAGTTGATGATGTTGATCATGAAACTTGAGATCAAGTTACTCTGAACCTCGTAGATCAACGGAGTAAGATCCGCACTGAGTGAATGCGGTAATCCTGTTCTCGAAGTCATGCTACTAGATCATGATGAACCTACGAACTATGAAGAAGCGATGGTGAGCCCAGATTCCATAAAATGGCTTGAGGCCATGAAATCGAGATGGGATCCATGTATGAAAACAAAGTATGGACTTTGGTTGACTTGCCGAGGTTGGCAAGCAATAGAAAACAAGTGGATCTTCAAGAAGAAGTGACAGCGGCGGTAATATTCTTTGTCTACAAAGCTCGACTTATGCATAAGGGTTTCGACAAGTTCAAGGGATTGACTACGATGAGACCTTCTCACCCGTAGTGATGCTTAAATCTGTCCGAATCATGTTAGCAATTGCTGCTTTTTATGATTATGAAATTTGGAAAATGGATGTAAAGCGCATTCTGAATGGATTTACGGAAGAAGAGTTGTATATGATGCAGCGAGAAGGTTTTATCGATCCAAGGGCTAACAAAGTATGCAAGCTCAGCGATCCATTTATGGACTGGTGCAAGCATCTCGGAGTTGGAATAAGCGCTTTGATAGTGTGATCAAAGCATTTGGGTTCCTCTGAGACTTTTGGAGAAGCTTTGTATTTACAAGAAAGTGAGTGGGAGCTCTGTAGCATTTCGATATTATATGTAGATGACATATTACTAATCGGAAATGATATTGAGATAGCATAAAGGAATACTTGAATAAGAGTTTTCAATGAAAGACCTCGGTGAAGCTGCTTACATATTGGGCATCAAAATCTATAGAGATAGATCAAGGCGCAATTGGACTTTCACAAAGCACATACCTTGACAAAATTTTGAAGAAGTTCAAAATGGATCAAGCAAAGAAAGGGTTCTTGCTGTGTTACAAGGTGTGAAGTTGAGTAAGACTCAATGCCCGACCAACTGCGAAGATAGAGAAAATGAAAGATGTTCCTATGCTTGACCATTGGCTCTATCATGTATGCAATCTGTGTACCAGACCGATGTGTGCCTTGCTATAAGCTTAGCGAGGAGGTACCAAAGTAATCGAGTGGATCCTTTGGACAGCGGTCAAGGACATCTGAAATACGAAAAGGACTAAGGATATGTTTCTACGTATATGGAGGTGACAAAGAGCTCATAAATGGCAGTTACATTGATGCAAGCTTTGACACTGATCGGACGATTCTAAATCGCCAGACCGGATCGTATTTACACTAAGCGGAGGAATGTCGGTTGGTGCGAGTTCTAAACAAAGCGTCGTGGCGGGATCTACATGTGAAGCGGAGTACATAGCAGCAGGAAGCAGCTAATGAAGATGCGGATGAAGGAGTTCATATCCGATCTAGGTGTCATACCTAGTGCGCCGGGTCAATGAAAATCTTCGTGACAATCTTGGAGCAATTGCATTAGCAAAGGAATCCAGATTTCACAAGAGGACCAAGCACATCAAGAGGCGCTTCAATTCCATCAGGGATTTAGTCGGTGGGAGACATAGAGATTTGCAAGATACATACGGATCTGAATGTAGCAGACCGTTGACTAAGCCTCTTCCACGAGCAAAACATGATCAACACCAAGACTCCATGGGTGTTAGAATCATTACTATGTAATCTAGATTATTGACTCTAGTGCAAGTGGGAGGCTGAAGGAAATATGCCTAGAGGCAATAATAAAGTTATTATTTATTTCCTTATTTCATGATAAATGTTTATCATTCATGCTAGAATTGTATTAACGGAAACATGATACATGTGTGAATGCATAGACAAACGGTATGTCACTAGTATGCCTCTACTAGACTAGCTTGTTAATCAAAGATGGTTATGTTTCCTAACCATGAACAAAGGGTTGTTATTTGATTAACAAGGTCACATCATTAGGTGAATGATCGATTGACATGACCCATTCCATTAGCTTAGCACCACGATCGTTTAGTATGTTGCTCTGCTTTTATCCATGACATATACATGTTCCTATAACTATGAGATTATGCAACTCCGTTTACGGGAGGAACACTTTGGGTGCTGCCAAGCGTCCTAGCGTAACTGGGTGATTATAAAGGTACTACTGGTGTCTCCAAAGGCGAGATGTTGGGTTGGCGTATTTTGAGATTAGGTTTTGTCACTCCGATTGTCGGAGAGTATCTCTGGGCCCTCTCGGTAATACATCACTTAAGCCTTGCAAGCATTACAACTAATGAGTTAGCTGTGAGATGATGTATTACGGAGCGAGTAAAGAGACTTGCGATGCGAGATTGAACTAGGTATTGGATACCGAAGCGATCGAATCTCGGGCAAGTAACTATACCGATGACAAAGGAACAACGTATGTTGTTATCTTGATCGACCGATAAAGATCTTAAGTAGAATATGTAGGAGCCAATATGGGCATCTAGGTCCGCTATTGGTTATTGACCGGAGCGTGTCTCGGTCATGTCTACGTGTTCTCCAACCGTAAGGTCATGCAACAAGGTTTGATGGCGGTTATATTATGAGTTTGTGTATTTTGATGTACGAAGAAGTTGAGTCCGGATGTGATCACGGACATGAAGAGAGTCTCGAAATGGTGAGACATAAAGATTGATATATTGGAAGCCTATGTTTGGAGTTGGAATGGTTAGGGTGAAATCGGGATTTTCTTAGGAACAGGGGTTCTGGAACCCTCCGGGGTTAATGGGCCTTAGTGGGCCAAGAGGGAGAAGAGAGGAAGGGCCGGCCGGGGCAGGCGCGCCCCCTCCCCTAGTCCGAATAGGACAAGGAGAGGCGGCGCCCCCTTCTCTTCCCTCCCCCAAGTCCTAATCCAACTAGGAAGGGAGTCCTACTCGGTGGGAGTAGGACTCCTCGGCCCGCCTCCTCCTAGGGCCGGCTGCCCCCTTGCTCCTTTATATCTGAGGGGCAGGGGCACCCTAGGACACACAAGTTGATCCTTGAGATCGTTCCTTAGCCGTGTCGGTGCCCCCTCCACCATGATCCACCTCGGTCATATCGTGGCGGTGCTTAGGCGAAGCCTGCGTCGATAGAACATCAAGATCGTCCTGCACGCCGTCGTCTTGTGGAACTCTCCTCCCGAAGCTCTATTGGATTGGAGCCGAGGCGTCACCGAGCTGTCGTGTGTCAAGAACTCGGGCGCCGAATGCTGGCGCTGGGATCGGTTGGATCGCGAGGAGAGCGTCGACTACTTCCTCTACGTTGTGATCGCTTCGCTTGGTCTCTGAGTGCGTAGACAACACTCTTCCCTCTCGTTGCTATGCATCACCATGATCTTGCGTGTGCGTAGGAAATTTTTTGAAATTACTACGTTCCCCAACAGTTACCACTTTTACATAATGCATTGATGTGTTCACACCATTAGAGTTGCTTTGACTCAATTCTTAGAGTTAAGCTCCCCCTAGATGTGAGATCCCCTTTTAGAAGGATGAACTAACCTTGGGTTTTGTCGATGATGACTTCATGTAGGTGTTGAAGATGTGGATGCTCAATGTTGATGTAGATCATTTGGAGCAATCCTTTGGAGCGAGTTGCACTTTCAACTTACCTACATGGGTTAGTCCACAAGGAACAAACAAGAATATCCATAGACATAGAGTGATGCACACACAAGATGATGTCCATGAAATCATTAGCTTACCTTGTCCCTTGCCTTACCAACATGAGGTTTGTGACTCCTTGAACAAGTGCAAGATGTGGAAGTTGATTGCACTTGTTCTTGCCATAATGATATGAGTGAAGAATGTTGGCGGAGTCACCCTCAAAAATCTCTACTTCTTCTTCTTGGGATCCACATCATCTTGATGGGAATCCTTGGAGTTATAGTTGTACTTGATGAAGTAGAACTTGGCGTAGTCTTGGGAACCCACTTGAGCAGGGCCTTAGATGCTTCTTCAAATGCATCAATCTCTTCTTGAAGCTTGTCCTTGCCTTTGTTCTTGTGGTCTTGTGGTGGAAGATCATCTTGTGCTTGTGTTCCTTTGAAGGAAGTAGGATCATACTTCTCTTGTTGAGGAACAAACTTCTTCTTGGGTATTGATCTTCTTCCCTCAACTCCATTGGCATTGAACTTTCGTTCAAAACCAACACCTTGATTCTTAGGTGCCTTCCTTGCTTGCGTACAATTTCTTCAAATTGCTTACTCCCGGCAAGGCTCTTGTAAACACCTTTCTCTATAATTCCCTTCAATAAGCTATTTTCTTGCTCAATGTAACTTGGCTAAGAGAATCATTAGTGGAATCAAGAGAATTACTAGAAGCAACAATATTGGATTTGACATTGTTATTGTTACTACTAGAGGAAGGATCTTTCTTGTACTTGTTACTAGACTTGACTTGAGGCATGTAAGTAGATAAGAGTAAATGCTTGGCAATGTAAGAAGAACTTTTCTTACAGAGATCATCATTGATTGATTTTAAGAACTCATGCTCTTGCTCAAGATTGAGCTTTTCAAAGCGTAACTTCTCATGAGCCCTTAAAAGTTCTCGATGGTCTTCGAAGATAGTTTCATGAGCTAACTTAAGAGTGTTTAGCTCTTTAGTTAGAAGCTCAATCTTCTCCTTATCATTGTCATTCGTTTTATCTTGATTAGCATGATTAATTGACGTTTCATCATAGTATCCATCACTAGAGTTGTCAACAAGTAAATCATCATCCACAAGCAAGTCATCTTCATCACTATCGAAATCAACATACTCAGGATGTGTTACCTTAGGACCTTTGGCCATGAAGCATCTTCCAATTCCTTCATTTGGTGAATCAAATATGTCGTAGGAGTTGGTTGACACAAGTGCTAGACCGGTAACACCTTCATCTTGAGTATATTCAGAGTCGGAGTGATAGCTTCTCTCGGAGTGATTGTCGGAGTCGGAGCCAGATACCCATTCACCAACATGAGCTTGATGTCTTCATTTTGTGTAGCTCCTTGATGACTTGTCCTTCCTTTCTGAATCCTTGCTTCTCCGTGAGGGTCTTCGTTCATAGCGATCATCTCTACTCCTCCCCTCTCTCGGTGGTGATTCTTCTCTTTTGCTTCTTCTTTTTGGAGAATCTTCTCTTCTTTTGTGGGGTGCCGTACACTCATTGGAATAGTGTCCGGGTCTCCCACAATTGTAACATTTTCGCTCTCGGCTAGAAGATCTTTTGTCATTGTAAGACCTTGACTTGGAGCTTATTTCTTTGCTTCTACTCTTGTAGAATTTATTGAAGTTCTTCACCATTAAGCTCAATTCTTCATTGAAGGTTTATTTCTCACTTGATGATGTGGGGGCTTCACTTGAGACTTTATAGCACCACTTGACTTGTTGTGAAGTTCCTCCTTATCCTTGGTGACATCTCATGAGCAACAATTCTTCCAATGACTTCCGTAAAGCTTGAGATCTTTGTAATTTGGCATCATTTGGATCAATGTGCTGCGGTATCATACTTTCCATCCAATGCTCTTAGGATCTTCTTGATGATGAATTTGTGGTCATCTCTTCACTCCTAAGCGGCAATCTCATTTGTGATAAGTGCAAGCCTAGAGTACATTTCAGCGACACCTTCACCATCCTTCATTTTGAACTTGTCAAGTGACTTGAGCACATCAACTTGGATTCCTTGTGGTCGGTACCTTCATGCATATCAATCAAAGTATCCCAAATTTCCTTTGCATTCTCAAGGCGGCTGATTTTGTTGAATTCTTGGGGCACAATCCGTTGAAGATGATATCACAAGCTTGAGCATTGTATTGCAGCATCTTCAATTCTTCGCATTAGCTTCACGGTTCGGCTCTCTCCCATCAAATAATTCACCTTGCAAGCCAATACAAACAATTGCCCAAGCGGCGGGGTTATGTCGAGAATATGCATTTTCATCTTATGCTTCCAACTAGCAAAATTAGTACCATCAAAGTAAGGACCTCTCGGTGATAATTTCCTCGCTAGGCTATAAATCTCTAGGTTGTGAAACCAAGGCTATGACCACCAAAAGCTATGGAAATCAAAGCAAATGGAGACCAAAGCTCTAATACCACTTGTAGGACCTTGAAGTATGCCTAGAGGGGGGGTGATTAGACTACTTGACCAATGGAAAACTTAACCTTTTCCCAATTTTAGAGTTTGGCAGATTTTAGCTATCTTAGGACAAGTCAAGCAATCATCACACAATTCAAGCAAGCATGCAAAGAGTATATAGGCAGCGGAAATTAAAGCATGCAACTTGCAAGAAAGTAAAGGGAAGGGTTTGGAGGATTCAAGCAAATTGGAACACGGATGTTTTTAGGCGTGGTTCCGATGGGTGGTCTATCGTACATCCATGTTGATGGAGACTTCAACCCACGAAGGGTAGTGATTGCGCAGTACAGACGGCTCCACCCACGAAGGGTCTCTGAATAAGCAACCTTGTCTATCCCACCATGGCCGTCGCCCACGAAGGACTTGCCTCACTAGCGGTAGATCTTCATGAAGTAGGCGATCTCCTTGCCCTTACAAACTTGAAAGTGCAACTAATCCCCGGGTGGTTTTGGTAATTAATAACAACATATATATCATTGAACTAATAGTTTCTTGAGAACATTTCAGAAAGTTCAGTGATATGGGTATGGCAATGACTGAAGAAGTGGACCCCTCAAAATGCTAAGGAAAACATTGGCAAAAGCTCAAGACTCCATTTTTGGTTTAGTGATCAAAGATCACATTGAGTCCATAGGAAAGCCAATACTATTAAAAGGGGATGAGGTTTTGATAATGATCTGGTTGCTCAAAGTTGCTTAGTGATCTATCTCCCAAACCATCAGCAATCTTTCATTCCAACATATACTCATAAGTAATCTCGGTCCCACCGATTCCATAAACTTCAGTCACACGAGATGAACCACCTCGACCATATACCCAAACCCTAGAAATTTGGATTTTCGATTCCAAACTCGGTCTCACGAAACTAGTGTTGCCAAGCTTACGTAACCTACATCATCATTTGGTGTCACCGAGATGATAAAGTTAGTCCCACGAGATTGGCAAACCCTAGTCTTTGGAAGAATCGGACTAAAGAGATTGTATTTTCGGTCCCAGAAAATCCCAACGTTCTAAGATTTGAACTTTTGGTCTCACCGATTGCCAACTTGTCGGCCGAGATTGGTCAAATGTGTGTAGCAGTTGGATTTTGTGTGGAGGCTATAAATACCCTCCACCTCCTCTTCATTAGTGGAGAGCCATCGAGAAAGAACTACCACTCCTACCTTACATTTACGAGAAGAAAACTACCTACCCTTGTGTTGAGATCAAGTTGCTCCACTCCCACCATATGAAACTTGATTTCTAGCCTTCCCAAGTTGCTTTCCACTCAATCCTTTCTTCCACCACAGCCAAATCGGTGAGGAGAGTTGAGTGTTGGGGAGATTATCATTTGAAGCACAAGAGCAAGGAGTTCATCATCACCAACACCATCTATTACCTTTTGGAGGTGGTGCCTCCTAGATTAGTTAGGTGTAAGCTTGGGAGCCTCCGTCAAGATGTGGAGTTGAACCAAGAAGTTTGTAAGGGCAAGGAGATCGCCTACTTCGTGAAGATCTACCCAGTAAGGCTAGTCCTCCGTGGACGTATGCCATGATGGCATAGACAAGGTTGCTTCTTCGTGGACCCTTTGTGGGTGGAGCCCTCCGTGGACTCTCGCAGCCGTTACCCTCCGTGGGTTGAAGTCTTCATCAACATGGATTGACGATAGCACCACCTATCGGAACCACGAGAAAAAATCTCTGTGTCTCCAAATTGCGTTTGCTCTTCTCCACCTCTTCTTTACTACATATGCAATTTACTTTCCGCTGCCATTACTCTAGAATTGCATGTGTAGGGTGATACTTGACTTGATCTCCATTGTGAACTTGCTAAAAACTTGTCCTAATCAAAAGGCATAATTTTTATATTGTCAAGTAGTCTAATCACCCCCCTCTAGACATACTTTCGATCCTACAAGTGGTATCGAGCTTTGGTCTCCATTGGATTGGTTTCCATTGCATTGGACTCCATAAGCTTGGTTTCACAACCTAGGAAGTATGGCGTCTAGTGAGGGTAATTTTAAGTGAGGTCCTTACTTTGATGGTTCAAATTTTGCTAGTTGGAAGCATAAAATGAAAATGCATATTCTTGGACATAACCTGCCGCATGGGGCATTATTTGTGTTGGCTTGCAAGGTGAGTTCTTGAGGAAGGAAAAGTTCGGATCGTGGCTTCTAGCGGATGAATTGCGGATGTTGCAAAACAATGCTCAAGCTTGTGACATTCTCTTCAATGCTTTGTGTCGAGGAGTTCAACAAAATCAGCCGTCTTGAGAATGCAAAGAGATTTGGGATACTTTGGTGAAATGCACGAAGGTGCAGAGTCAGTGAAGGAATCAAAGCTAGATGTTCTTCAAGGTCGACTTGACAAGTTTAAGATGAAGGAAGGTGAAGAATTAGCTGAAATGTATTCTAGGCTTGCTCTCATCACAAATGAGATTGCCGGCTTAGGAAGCGAAGAAATGACCGACCGATTCATCATCAAGAAGATTCTCGAGCTTTGGATGGAAAGTATGACACCGTGTGCACTTTGATCCAAATGATGCCAAACTACAAGAATCTCAAGCCTACGAAGTCATTGGAAGAATTGTTGCTCATGAGATGACACTTAAAGATAAGGAAGAGCTTCACAACAAGTCAAGTGGTGCTTACAAAGCTACGTTGAAGCTCCCACAACCTCAAGTGACAAGCTAGTTTCCAATGAAGAGATAAGCCTAATGGTGAAGAACTTCAACAAATTCTACAAGAGTAGAAGCAAGGAAAGAAGCTCAAAGTCTAGATCATATGATGAAAGGAGATCTTCTAGTCGTGATCAAGCTGCTACAATTGTGGAAGACCGGACACTACTCAAATGAGTGTTCGGCTCCCCACAAGAAGGAAGAATCTCCAAGAAGAAGAAGCTCAAGAGAAGAGTCACCTCGGAAAGAGAGAGGAGTAGAGATGATCGTTATGAGCGAAGATCCTCTCGAAGTAAGGATTCGGAAAGGAAAGACAAGTCATCAAGGAGCTACACAAGAAGAAAACATCAAGCTCATGTAGGTGAATGGGTCTCGGCTCGACTCGACAATCACTCGAAAAAGCTATCACTCCAACTCGAATCTGATCAAGATGAAGGTGTTGCGGTCTTGCTCTCGTATCCTCCAATTCCAACTCCTATGACTTATTTGATTCACCAAATGAGGGAATTGGAAGATGCTTCATGGCTAAAGGCCCCAGGTATCACACCACAATTCATTGACTTTGATAGTGATGAGGATGACTTGCTTGGTGAAGATGAGCTTTTACATGACAAATCTAGTGAGCCTAGTAATGATGAACATGCTAGTAGTCTTTATAGTCGAGAAGAGTCGAATGACAATTGTATGAAGGAGATTGAGCGTTTGACTAAAGAACTAAACACTCTTAAGTTAGCTCATGAAACAACTCAAGAAGATCATAGAGAGCTCCTAAGATCTCATGAGAAGCTACGCTTCGAGAAGCTCAATCTAGAGCAAGATCATGAGTTTCTAAAAGCTATCAATGACGATCTTCGAAAGAAGAGTTCTTCATATCTTGCCAAACGACTTCTCTTGTCTAATTTCTTACCACCTATTAAAACTAAGCATGACAAGCATAAGAAAAATTCTTCATCTAGTAGTAACAATAATCATGCTAAATCCAATATTGTTGCTTCTAGTAATTCTCTTGATTCCACTAACAATGTTTCAAGCCAAGTTACACTTGAGCAAGAAAATAGTTTATTGAAAGGGATTATAGAAAGGTGTCTACAAGAGCCTTGCTTGCAAGAACTTTGAGAAATTGTTACTTAAGCAAGGAAGGCAGGGAAGAATCAAGGAATTGGTTTTGAGCGAAAGTTCAGCGCCGAGGTGTTGAATGGGAAGAAGGTCAATATCCTCCAAAGTTTGTTTCTCAAAAGAAGTATGATCCTACTTCTTCCAATGTGGAACAAGCTCAAGATGACCTTCCACCACAAGACCACAAGCTAAAAGGCAAGGACAAGCTTCAAGAGGAGATTGATGCATTCATTGAAGCACCTAAAGCCATGGTCAAGTGGGTTCCCAAGGAAACTTCAAGTTCTACTTCGTCAAGCTCAACTACTACCCCAAGGATTCCCATCAAGATGATGTGGATCGAAGAAGAAGAACTAGAGAGTTCTTGAGGT
>JAHHZJ010007324.1:0-15927 GCA_021437245.1 Aegilops speltoides | reverse complement strand
GGGTTAATTTAGGTGTTTCTGTTAGCTAGCTAATTAATAGAGAGAAGTGTCCTCTCTAATTATGTCCGTGCTTGCTCGACGCCACGTAGTAAACATACATAAGTGATCGAGAGAACCATTCAGCTGAAGTTCGTCATGCATACCGAGAGAAGTGATCGATCGACCTCTCCTTCTACGAGAGATTGGTCGAACAACAAGTTTTACTGGCTACATACATGTACAATCTATATAAGATCTCTTAATTACAAACCACTAGCATTTGAATTCAAGTTCCACATGGTATTCTCCGGCTTTACTGATGACGTGTTCAAGAAAGAATCCCGCCAATTCCTCTTGAATTGCTTTCATGCGGTCTGGTGGTAGGAGTTCATCCCGCATCTGCCAAGTCTAATTAATTTGAAGAAGGGGGTTAATTAATACATATATATGAATGAAACTCAACAGAAATGATGGTGTAATAAAATGAAATTGCGAATATTATTTCTTACGCACTTCATATTGTCTTCTAGAGTAGCCCCGCTTGTTTTTCAATGTCGCGTTGTGGATGAACTCGCACACGTAGTATCCACAGAAATCATTCCCTTCCTCCTGCCACAAGCACTTTACGAGAAATAGAGGTCAATCAAACTGATAATGAAGCATTATATAAATGGCATTGATGAAAGTATAGCTATAGAATCAACGAGAGATGCGCGCCAGTAGTACTTACTTTCGGGTATGTATATCGCAGCTCCTTCGGCAGTCCCGGAGCTTGTGCGGTGAACTGTTTCCAAACCCTGCAAGACAAAGAAAATATTTGTTATTACTTGAGATATCAAGAAATGAACAAAAAGTTGCCGATATGGTGCGATAATGATCGATTGAACTTACTTGCTGAGCATTTCAGTCATGTCCGCATAGGTGCTGGGATCTTTCCGTCTGGAGTCTAAGACGGTTACTAGTCCACGCCAAGCTTAATCTCCGAAGAATATAGTGGTACCTACACGCAAGCATAACTCATCAATTACATTAACCTCGCCGAGTAATAAGGAAAACCGAATATGCACACGACAAGAACACTCACGGGCCGTGGTAAGGAAAGAGTATGGTATCTTTGTTTTGATTTTTGATCAATGATTGTAGCAAGTTGTCCTCGGCCTCTTGGTAGCTTTTTAACTAGAAAACATCTATGATATTTGTGTTAATGAACCCAATATCATAGATTTCATTTTTTTTGCACTCGACGATCTTCAATATGCATAATATATTGAGGATAATTAATTATAAATACATGCAATGAAAGAGCCGAGCTATATATACGAGACTAATGACAGAAATAGTACTTACAGCAGTAGCAAAAGACCATTAATTTATCGAGGGCCTTTTGATTGAAGAACTCAAGAACTCCTCAAATGGAATAGACAACAGATCATTTGAAACGAGGTCGTGCTCCTCTTTAATATTCAGATACAAAGTGTTCGTCCCCTCAGACTCTCTGCAGGTTTTCATGTACCAACTGTGGAATCTTCGCATCATTGTTGTCGAGACTTTTCATCTTTGACGAGAGGCTTCCGTACTCAGATCTAAATAAGTCCACCTCCATGAAATCAGGAAGTGCATCGTCAGCAGTAATCTCCAAGATTGCCATAAACGGCCACCGTGTCTGGAGGATTAGACACATTCAGCGGGGGCACGATTGTGTGCTTGTTCGCCGAGCTGGGCAATTTTTTTCCCTTTGCCCGTTGTTCTTTTGACCTTTATCACCGACAGTAGTTCCCACCGCTTGGCTTGGAGATATGTCTGCTCAGAATGCGCTCATAGTTGGTTCTCGGCGGAGACTTTGGTGGTTTCCTCGGGGCATCGAGTGCGCTTTGCTTTCACCGGATCGACCTTCTCCTCCGGAGGTGGATGTATCTTTGCTTTAACCCCTTCAAAGAACTCCTTCACTTGGGTCTGCACGATCGTATCGTTTTCCTCCTTGCTCCTCTCATACGGTAACTTCTCTACAGGCTTTAGAGGTGGACCGATCTGTATTGCCTCTCTCTTCTTGTGCTGCTAGACGCCGGAGCAGACGGAGCGGCTGCGGCGTCTGCCTTCCTTCGTGCTTGCTTACGAGGCGGAGGAGAAGGACTACGACGCGTCCGGAGCAGCCGGGCGGGCGGGTCTCTTCCGCCCTTGCTTGGCGAGGCGGAGAAGGAGGAGGCGGAGTGCCGCCACGCCGGGAGAAGGGGCGGAGTGCCGCCACGCGTGCCCTGATCTTCACTCGCGGAGGAGGAGGCGGTGGAGGAGGCGGAGTGCCGCCATGCGTGCCCTGATCGTCACTCACGGGAGGAGGAGGCGGAGGAGGCGGAGTGCCCCGACTCGCGGATGAGGAGGAGGAGGCGGAGGCGCCCAGCCTGAAGGTCGATGAGCTCCTTCCGCCATAGGCATGGAGTCTTGAGCGAACCCAGCCTAGTCTCCCCTTCACCGGTAGGGTGCTCAAGCCGAGGTCCTCAAATCCTCCGTTATTTCATCAACCATCACCTTAGCAAATCATTCCGAATCGGTGGCGGTGATAAGTTGTGCGGGTCCACTAGGATAAACTTGGCCAACAGCCGCCTTGACCTTCAAATTCATGCATCGCGCCATAATGTGGCAATTTTGAGACTCCGTGATACCATCCACGGATAGCTGGCAGAGCCATCAAGACATGCTCCGCTGAAGCAGCTCGGTGGAAGCAACGCTGCTTCTGCGCTGAGATGGCGGGGTAGCCTCGGGGGAAGCTTCGGCATGTCGTTTGTTGCGATCTGCTGCTTCTCGTTCCTCTTCTCGATCCTCTAGCCCCATTACCCTTCCAAGCAGCGCCTGCATTTGGTCATGCTCCACTTTCTTCCTCCTCTCGTGGGTTTTGTAACCCCCTGCGTCCGGAAAACCAACCTTCCACGGAAGCGAGCCTGGCGTGCCTCGTGTCCGTCCAGGTGCTCGGATTCCTAAGGGCCATTGTGAGCTCGTCCTTCTCCCTGTTTGGAAGGAACGTCCCTCGCTGCGCAGCATCAATATATTGTCGAAGTTTCTTGACTGGTGTTTGCAGTTGCTCGTTCGTCCACTAACACTGCCCTGTTACAGGGTCCAAGGTTCCGCCAGCCCCGAAGAACCAAGTCCGCAACGCCTCGCCAGCGATCGCCTCTCGGTTCGATCCCTTTTCAAGCAGATCATGCTCAGCCTTGGACCACTTAGGCGGGCTTTGAGGTAGCCACCGACCCGTGCGATGGTGAAGCGTCTTCTTCGCAGCATTTTTCTTGTTTGTCTCCGACATCTTCTTACTCTTTTCCGATGTCTTGTGGGCCACAAATGCGGGCGATGATCTTTGATCTTCTCATATTTGCCGATGAATTCTGGTGTCTCTTTTTTCGACAAACTGGTTCAGCTCTTTCCTCCACCTCCTCATTAGGCCAGCCATCTTCTTAAGAGCACAAGACTTGATTAATTGCTCTTTAACTGGCTTCTCCGGATCCTCCTCTGGCGGTAGGGTGAAATTTGCCTTCAGCTCATTCCAAAGATCTTCTTTACGCATATCATTGACATAAGACACCTCAGCGTCTTCATCCTTAGCAGCTTATACCATTGTGGATGCTGATCGGGATCTTGTCCCTAACAAGAACCCCGCCTGACCGAGCGAAAATGCCTTCTTTGTCCGGATGGGTTCAATCGGTTCGCCGTCGGGCGCGATTTCTATGATCTCAAACTTTTCATCCGAGCTCAACTTTTCTTGGGCCTCGCCTCCGTGCATCAAGTTGTGCTCGATCCGGAGGGCTAGAAATTATAAGGAAGAAAGACGACAGTACTTAATATGTGTACATATACCAAAACAATGGATGCATCAATTAACTTGTCAAGACGGGCTTAACTAATATATATATACCTGGCGGACTCGGTTCGATGACTCGGCTCGCACGGTCTCCTTCGTCTTGTACCTCCATTGTGTCACCGGAGCCATCATGAACATAGTCCTCCTCTTGTACCGCATTAATGAGTCGAAGCCATCATAATCATAGCCCTCTTCTTCATCCATCGACCAACGGTGTCGATGAGAAATGACGCAACATCATCACTTCCATTTGCGATTATTTCCCCCACATCGCTTCTGGTTTCTTCGTCTCGGGAGTGCTCCATAGTTTCTGCAAATATTGACAACATGTCAATTATTATTCAACATCGTTTTCTCTCTAGGGTTTGGGTGTCCTCGAGAGTTTTGGTCGAGCGAGAGGGCCGAGGGGGCTGCTGCAGTTGTATCTAGAGGGGGTTAATTATATCGACAACGACGCGACATACATATACATATCGGGGAGGGGGTATCGGCTCGTGTTTAAGTTTCTTCTTTCTCCTTTCCTTTCTTTCTTCTTCTCCTCTTCTTTTTCTTCTTCTCCCTCGAGAAAGGAAAATAATTAAGGAAAAGGAAGAAAAGAGGAAGAAGGAAGAAGGAAGAAGAAGAAGAAGTAAAAGAAGAAAAAAAAGAGGAGAAAGAAAGGAATAGAGGAGAAGAAGAAAAATAGAATTTCTCCTTTCTCCTCTATTCCTTTCTTCTTCTCCTCTTTTTCTTCTTTTTCCTCTTCTTATTTATTTCTCCTCTTCTTCCTCTCCTCTTTTTCTCCTTTCTTCCTCTTCTTATTTTCCTTTTCCCTCTCATTCTTTTAGTATTGCTTGTTTTAAACAAAATGTTCAAATAGAAAGTTCCAAAAAAAAACAAATGTTTTGCCTAATGCATTGTTCATATGAATATACCAACATTTGCATATTCTACAATAATTAATATCAACAAAAAAATCTGTGAACAGAAAAAAACGAACTTTTCTAAAAATCTATCTTTTGCATATATATAGCCACATATGAACAGAGCCGCATATATACATACACATATATGAACAGAAAAAAAACTAATAAAATGAAACATATACATAACATATATGAACATATATACATACACATACACATATATGCATTATATGAACAGAAAAAAACTAATAAAATGAAACATATACATAACATATATGAACATATACATACACATACACATATATGCATTATATGAACAGAAAAAAAACTAATAAAATGAAACATATACATAACATATATGAACATATATACATACACATACACATATATATGCATTATATGAACAGAAAAAACTAAAATAATAAAATGAAAAAAAAGAGCCTGGCGGTGCTGCGCGCGGCGGCTCACAGCGGTGGCGGAGCGCTGGGCGGGCGACGGCGACGGCGACGGCGACGGGCGCTGGGGCTCTTGGGCGACGGCGACGCTGGCGAGAGCTCGCGGCGACAGCGCAGAGCTCAAGGCGGCGACACGGCGGCGCGCGGCTCGGGAGGACGGCGATGACGACGGGCGCGGGCGACGGCGACGGCGGGAGCGGCGGGCGGCGTCGGGGCAGCCTGGCGGCGTCGATGCGTTCGGCGTCGTCGGGGGGGCAATGTGGCGATGAACTGCAAAACTGCAAAGTGCCACTTATATACAAGGCGCATTGGTCCCGGTTGGTGGCACCAACCGTGACTAATGCCACCTTTAGTCCCGGTTGGAGCCACCAACCGGGACCAAAAGCCTCAATTTCGGCAGCCCAAAGGGCGGGAAGCTGCGGCCTATGGTCCCGGTTGGTGGCTACAACCGGGACTAAAGCCCCCCCTTTAGTCCCGGTTGGTGCCTCCAACCGGGACCAAAGGCCCCTGCGCTGCCCGCGTCGGGGCCAAAGTTTAGTCCCACCTCGCTAGTTGAGAGGGGAGCGCAGTGGTTTATAAGCCCCACTGCCGCTTCCCTCTTGAACTCCTTTGAACTGCAGGCTTATGGGCCTACTTGCTCCTTCGTTGCTGTTGGACCTTCGGGCCTTCAAGGGCCTGAATCTCGCCCAAATAGGGATACCGATCGTATTCAGGCCGTGGCGGCCCAAGAGGTGGCATTTTTTTCTTGCTTTATTTAATTTATTTTGTTTCTACTTACAACAAAATACTTATTGTTGTTTTTTGTTTTGTTTTCTGCATTATTTATTTTCTTTTGTTTTTGCTCTATTTTTAAATCTTTTTGCTTCTAGTTTTAGGAAAATTATAAACTTTCTGTTAGTGCCATTACTAATTTTCAAATTTGAAAACACTTTTTTTTGTTTTCTTTCTTGCTTTATTTAATTTATTTTGTTTCTACTTACAACAAAATACTTATTGTTGTTTTTTTGTTTTGTTTTCTGCATTATTTATTTTCTTTTGTTTTTGCTCTATTTTTAAATCTTTTTGCTTCTAGTTTTAGGAAAATTATAAACTTTCTGTTAGTGCCATTACTAATTTTCAAATTTGAAAACACTTTTTTTGTTTTCTTTCTTGCTTTATTTAATTTATTTTGTTTCTACTTACAACAAAATACTTATTGTTGTTTTTTGTTTTGTTTTCTGCATTATTTATTTTCTTTTGTTTTTTGCTCTATTTTTAAATCTTTTTGCTTCTAGTTTTAGGAAAATTATAAACTTTCTGTTAGTGCCATTACTAATTTTCAAATTTGAAAACACTTTTTTTGTTTTCTTTCTTGCTTTATTTAATTTATTTTGTTTCTACTTACAACAAAATACTTATTGTTGCTATTTTTAATTATTACGAGGGCGAACCATAAGACATTTCAAATGAACTCTGAAAAAGTTGAAAGTTGGCATGGTATCATAAATTGACCCACACATAGCATGTGCATGTACAAAACGAAAAATGGTATCATACTCATCAGCCATAATATAATGGTATCATAAGCGAACAATAGTTGCGGAGAAAGTCTTCACTTTTTCTTCGCTTGTGTCATTTGCTTATTGCGCCAGTAACCATGGATAATCTTCATCGCTTATCGTGACGCTGGGGTCAGCCTTGACTTTAAAGGAGGAATTTCATGAAACTTTTCATAATCTTCGACATGTCATCTTGTCCTCCACTCCCACGATGTCCCTTTTTCCCGAAAGAACTATGTGGCGCTTTGGCTCATCGTATGATGTATTTGCTTCCTTATCTTTTCTCTTTCTCGGTCTCATGGACATGTCCTTCACATAGATAACCTGTGCCACATCATTGGCTAGGACGAACGGTTCGTCGGTGTACCCAAGATTTTTCAGATCCACTGTTGTCATTCCGTCTCGTGGGTCTACCTGCACTCGCCTCCTCGACAGATTGACCCATTTGCACTTAAACAAAGGAACCTTAAAATCATGTCCGTAGTCAAGTTCCCATATGTCCACTATGTAACCATAATATGTGTCCTTTCCCTCTCGGTTGTTGCATCAAAGCGACACCGCTGTTTTGGTTGGTGCTGTTTTGATCTTGGTCAATCGTGTAAAATGTATTCCCATTTATCTCGATCCTTTCCAAATCAATACGGTCAAAGATGGTCCCTGGATAACAAGTACAGCTCCTCACAAACAGTGCTGTCACCTCGACACGTGCTTCCAACCAACTGCTGAAAGTCTGATGTGTTCACATGTAATCCAATCGTCGACTACTCCGGTGTTTGAAGCGCAGATGTTCTTGTGTTCATCGACATACGGGTCACCAAGGTAGAGTTCTCAGAGAAGCTGTAGTGGGCTTGAGACCAAGAATATCCGTCCTGCATATTATTGAGTCCTTTCCAAGCGTGCCTTTTCGGTCAGTCTCCCCTCATACCGCGATTTAGGGAGACCTATCTTCTTAAGGCCAGGAATGAAGTCAACACAAAACCCGATGACATCCTCTATTTGATGGCCCATGGAGATGCTTCCTTCGGCCTAGCGATTACGGACATATTTCTTTAGGACTCCATGAACCTCTCAAAGGGGTACATATTGTGTAGAAATACGGGCCCGAATGACAATCTCGTCAACTAGATGAACAAGAACGTGCGTCATGATATTGAAGAAGGATGGTGGGAACACCAGCTCGAAACCGACAAGACATTGCACCACATCACTCCTTAGCCTTGGTATGGTTTCGGATCGATCACCTTCGAGATATTGCATTGAGGAATGCACATAGCTTCACAATGGCTAATCGGACGTTTTCGGTAGAAGCCCCTCAATGCAACCGAAGCGATTGCGTCATAATCACGTGGCGATCATGAGACTTTAGGTTCGAAACTTTTCTCTGCCATATTTATTATTCCTTTTATATTCGACGAAAGCCAGTCGGGACCTTCATACTAAGCAGGCATTCAAAGAAGATTTCCTTCTCTTCTTTGGTAAGAGCATAGCTGGCGGGACCTTCATACTTGCTTTGGAGGCATGCCGTCTTTTTCGTGCAAACGTTGCGTGTCCTCTCGTGCCTCACCTGTATCTTTTGTCTTCCCATACACGCCCAAGAAGCCTAGCAGGTTCACGCAAAGGTTCTTCGTCACATGCATCACGTCGATCGAAGAGCGGACCTCTAGGTCTTTCCAGTAGGGTAGGTCCCAAAATATAGATTTCTTCTTCCACATGGGTGCGTGTCCCTCGGCGTCACTCGGAACAGCTAGTCCGCCGACCCTTTCCAAAGATTACGTGTAAATCATTGACCATAGCAAGTGCGTGATCACCGATGCGCATGGCGGGCTTCTTCCGTGATCTGCCTCGCTTTTGAAATGCCTGCCTTTCTTTCGACATTGATGGTTGGTCGGAAGAAATCGACGATGGCCTGGTACACATTCTTCCCGCAGCTTGCGGTATATACCATCGCGTCAAGTAAGCAGTGCGTGCATGCGTGGTATCCCTTGTTTGTCCATCTGAAAGGTTACTGAGAGCGGGCCAATCGTTGATGGTCACGAACAGCAACGCCTTTAGGTTAAATTCCTCCTGTTTGTGCTCATCCCACGTACGTACACCGTTTCCATTCCACAGCTGTAAAAGTTCTTCAACTAATGGCCTTAGGTACACATCAATGTCATTGCCGGGTTGCTTAGGGCCTTGGATGAGAACGGCATCATAATGAACTTCCGCTTCATGCACATCCAAGGAGGAAGGTTATACATACATAGAGTCACGGGCCAGTGCTGTGATTGCTGCTCTGCTCCCGAAAGGATTAATGCCATCCGCGCTTAAAGCAAACCATACGTTCCTTGGCTCACTTGCAAACTCATCCCAACTTTCTCTCGATTTTTCTCCATGCGACCCGTCGGTGGTGCTCTCAACTTCCGTCTTTCTTACGGTCCTCACTGTGCCATCGCATCAACTTGGCATGCTCTCCGTTTCGAGCAGACGTTTCAACCGTGGTATTATAGGAGCATACCACATCACCTTCGCAGAACCCTCTTCCGGGGGCTCGCCGTCAACATCACCAGGTCATCTCGTCGATCTTATACCGTAATGCACCGCATACCGGGCATGCGTTCAGATCCTTGTACGCACCGCGTAGAGGATGCAATCATTAGGGCATGCATGTATCTTCGCACCTCCAATCCTAGAGGGCATCGACCTTCTTTGCTGCGTATGTACTGTCGGGCAATTCGTTATCCTTTGGAAGCTTCTTCTTCAATATTTTAAGTAGCTTCTCAAATCCTTTATCGAGCACAACATTCTCTCGCCTTCCATCGCAGCAATTCCATCGGTACCTAGCTTTGTGTTGCCATCTTCGCAATTGGGGTACAACCCTTTTTGTGGTCCTCTAGCATGCGATCGAACTTCATCTTCTCTTTTGACTTTCGCATTGCGTCCTTGCATCGACAATGACCCGGCGGAGATCATCATCATCGGGCACATCATCTGGTTCCTCTTGATCTTCAGCAGCTTCTCCGTTGCAGCATCATCGCACATCGTCTGGTTCCTCTTGATCTTCGGAGCATCACCGTATTCAGGGGCACATAGTTGTCATCGTACTCTTCTTCTTCGCCGTCTTCCATCATAACCCCTATTTCTCCGTGCCTCGTCCAAACATTATAGTGTGGCATGAAACCCTTGTAAAGCGGTGGGTGTGCAGGATTTTCCGTCGAGTAAGACTTCAGATTCCCACATATAGGGCATGGACAACACATAAAACCATTCTGCTTGTTTGCCTCAGCCACTTCGAGAAAATTATGCACGCCCTTAATGTACTCGGAGGTGTGTCTTGAACCGTACATCCATTGTCGGTTCATCTGTGCATTATATATAATTAAGTGTGTCAAAAATCATTAGAGAGATCATGAATAGATAATTAATTAAGTGACCAAATTAATAGAAGTTCATCATCACATTAAAACCAAAGTACATACATAGTTCTCATCTAACAACATAAAGCTCTGCAGAGCATCTAAATTAATTAAACCATACACTGAAACTATGTAAAACATTTCAATGCGAAAACAAATGCGATCATAATCGCAACCAATGTAACAACCGATCCAACGACATAATGATACCAAGCCTCGGTATGAATGGCATATTTTCTAATCTTTCTAATCTTCAAGCGCATTGCATCCATCTTGATCTTGTGATCATCGATTTACATCCGCAACATGCAACTCCAATATCATCTTCTCCTCCTCAATTTTTCTAATTTTTTCCTTCAACAAATTGTTTTCTTCTTCAACTAAATTTAACGTCTCGACAATAGGGTCGGTTGGAATTTCCGGTTCAACAACCTCCTAGATGAATAAAATCTATGTCACGTTGGTCGGCATAATTGTCATAAATAATAAATGAACCAATAGTTATGAAAAGATAATATATACCACATCCGAATCATAGACAGGACGAAGGCCGACGGGGGCGGATACCAAAACCATCGCACTATATAAGATGCAATAATAAAAGTAAGAAAATTATACAAGTATATATCTATCTAAACATACAAATAAGAATATGTTTCCTTTCGGAAAGAAGATAAGAACAAGAGGCTCACCACGGTGGTGCCGCCGATGAGATCGGTGCGGGTGATCGACGACGTTGAAGACGGGGATGGGGCATGACGGACCGCTAAACCTAGACAAATATGGAGGAAAATGGAGCTTGGCGGTCGAGCTTGGAGAGGAGAAACCTTAAGTAGTGTGGCTCGGGCATTCCATCGAACACCTTGTGTGCATATGAGGTGAGCTAGAGCACCACCAAGCCCTCTCCCCTCGGCCGGAAAAAAGCAGAGCACCGTGCTCTGCTCTTGCACGGGGGTATATATAGGCACCACCATTGGTCCCGGTTGGTCGCATCGAACCGGGACTAAGGGTTTTTTTGGTCGGTTCGTGCCACGAACCGGACGAATGGTTGTGGGCCGAGGGCGGGGATCATTGGTCCCGGTTCATCCCACCAACCGGGACCAAAGGTCCAGACGAACCGGGACCAATGGCCCACGTGGCCCGGCCGGCCCCCGGGGCTCACGAACCGGGTCCGATGCCCCCATTGGTCCCGGTTCTGGATTGAACCGGGACTAATGGGCTGGACCGGCCTGGACCATTGCCCCCTTTTCTACTAGTGTAATAACATCTAAGGTGTCACAATTGATCCCTACAAGGATCCCTCCAGATCTTCCCGTTGGTGGGGACCACTTCGGTCAAAGTTCCTTCCCCCACACAGATTGTGTAGTTCCGTTTTAGAGAATTCAGCCTTAATAGTTTCCTATATGCCAACAAATCCACTTTTCTATTGTTAATAGTTTCCCTAATAGAGTTTTTCTTGCTATCCTGACCAATCCCCCTCACATTCCAAAACATCCATATCATTTTATTTTATTTTTCTAAGTTTTCTTTTTTCCCCAATCATACCAACTGTCTTCCCACAGGAAAATCCTGGTGAGTTCAAGCTATTTCTTTTTGTTTTAGTAAAGAAGTTTTTCAAATGTGAGAAATGGTCCATTTCCATTTCTGCATCAGTATGGTCTTCATCAGATCAGCATCCCCAATATCTATGAGGTCAGCAACCTCATTCTGTTCATCTCCTTTTTTTTTTTTGTTGTTGGATATGTTGTAGATAAAATTCTTTCCTACGTTGTTCCATTTCAGCTATAATGTTTAAGTTTGTCTCAATCATATTGATTGAGCAACCCAGATCCATTCCAATTTTATCCGCCATGAATAACAAGGAAACATTATGACATTCAAGTTCATGATCCTTACTATAGTTGTCCTTGGCAGCAGCTCTTTCCTTAGCCAATTCTTCAATATTAGCATCGTGTTTGTGTGCCAATCTTCCACATCTTCTTAAAGTTTCCTCCAGCATGCTGTCACTATTCTCTGCTTCAGTATTCCCTGTTTTTACTCCACTTTTGTCCCAAAACACACTGATTCCTGACTAGCATTGTAGTCAACTGCTTCATTATCACTACTAGGGAAAACCCTAGCAGTAGCGCGTGTTTAAAGATTATCAATAGCGCGGGGAACAACGCTACTAGTAAGGCGCTACAGCTAAATGTTAGCAGTAGTGTGGGTTGTACCACGCTACTGCTATATCGACTCAGTAACAGGGCTTTCTACTATGAGCGCTAGTGGTAATTAGTAGTAGCACTTCTCCTAGGACACGCTACTACTATTATTCCGTATTTCTTTTTTATTTCATGTTGTATTCATACACCTTTATACAAGTTTTCATACCGCAACAATTTAGAGAATGATTTTACATCACAATGAGTTATTACATCACTGGGAGAAAGAACCGTGGACTAGTTTCAAGTGGATGGACATCCACTTGAAACTAATCTGTGGTTCTTTCACCCAATGATATAATAAATATCATCATCATCATCATCATCATCATCATCATCATCATCATCATCATATCATTAACAACTTATCATCATAATACATCATTGTCATATAACACCTCCGCATGATCATCATTTTCATCAATGAGACATCACATACAAGTTGGTCACTAGACATAATCACAACTACTCATCATCATCAACTCCCATAAACATATTGTACCTCATAGGACCTACTACATTCTCTTAGGACCTCCCATATTATCTTAGGTAAAATAGCATAAAAAAAGATAGCCCCTGACTCTCCTTTATGGAGAATGGAGATTATCCTGTCTCCAATTCGTGCCTTTCGCACAATGTTGCTTCCAAGTCCCTCCTACGACTGTCCAAACATTTTTTTCCATTCTTTGATTATCATGTGTTCACCGGTTTTAGAAATCTGGTATGGACAGGTGAGATTCCTAGGACGACCTGGCTGTATGTTCAAAACATCAAGACGACCATTCTGATACATCAAATGAGGCACACAATCCATCAGGATTTTCTATTGAAAAACATAGTAGTAACTTCG
Organism: Aegilops speltoides; assembly: GCA_021437245.1. Classification (NCBI taxonomy): domain Eukaryota; kingdom Viridiplantae; phylum Streptophyta; class Magnoliopsida; order Poales; family Poaceae; genus Aegilops; species Aegilops speltoides. The sequence continues at coordinate 2,757 of JAHHZJ010007324.1, read as the reverse complement.
TAGTTAGCAATGTAGTTCAGTTTTAGAAGTATGCAAAAGATGCACGGATGTCGTAATAGTAAAAAAAATCTTACAAGGATATCTCCATGGAAGTTATCGTGGTTCAACACGTGCATTAGTGGCACGTATTGACCATAATTTGGAGGAGTTCGATAAAAGGCATTCTAATTCTCGATTTCAGTACAATATGCGACCAGATGATTTTTCTTCTAATAAGTTAACTCGGAGCCATCGGTGTAGTTGGTTCTGTCTACCATCTTCCACACATTCTTTGAAGAATGAAAGTAAGCTATCAATGGAAATAAGCTATCAACTATTTTGAAATAAACAATATAAATTACTTAATAACTAAGTTTGAGGAACTCACATAGAAATAGAATTGGAAGCGTATCAACAAGAACCCAAATGTCCAAATTGTCTTGGTCGATGTCAGGATCACCAAGATCCATGGTGACAAACATACCCTCTTGAAAATCATACATCTTGCAAAGTGCTTCCCAACCTAGGCAACCAAAATGGGATACACTCTCAGAATTGTACAGATTTACCTCAAAATCCATACCATGATGGGTCCTTAGTTTAATTTTTTTTGTTTCATTCCTCTCATGATCATCAAAACGCATCCTCTCCAAGACATAGCGTCTTGCATGGCATGGGATAAGGTAGTCAAATTGTAAAGGACGAAAATTACACGTTGAAGTAGTAGAAGTCGAGCTTAATTACGAAAAAAACACTTTGCGTCGTAGGTTACCGTATCACAATCGAAGGCCTCCTCGAGCTTAATGTTGAAGCACTGACCTTCGTCCAGGTGAGGCCTGTTGCAGAAACTCCGGTTGTAGCCGCACCAAGAGCACTCCCGGGACCTTCTTTATCGGACGACATTTCCTATGTCCATAATTCAAAGATTATACTTGTATAATTAAATATATGTACTACAAAAACTAAAGTATATCACTATTATTCATCACTATTTGACTATCGGTCTGTCACATGGTGTGTATATTCGACCGTCGGTTATGGTAGCTCCTCCTTTCATCCCCGAGTGCATTACACCAAATTGTCTAGCACACGGGAACGAAGGAAAAGCTACCCGCACGACAACAGTCGGGATTCTTCGTCCTCTCATATATGGTGGAGACTCTCCCTCACTGATTCCTCTCTGACATTTGCGACCGTCGGTGATGGTCGTTACTTGTCTTTCCCCAAGTGCATAACAAAGGTTTAGCACCCGGAGAAGAAGGAGAAATGACCTCCACAAAAACTTTCGGGATTCTTCGGCCTCGGCAGACTTAAAGTCAAGTTGAAATATCGTTTAATTATCTTTCTAGAAAATCCAGGCCACTCGATATTTCCTACATATTCTGGCACAAGTCCTGCCAAAATTCACGGAAAATTCTGGCATGACCTTTGCAAAAAACAGGACATATTGAGCGCCTGAAATTTGGCGGAACAGAAATTAATCAACACTCCGGCAAAACATAGGCCACTCGGAGGTTTAACCTGAACATGATCGGCCACTTGGGCAACCACATATCCTATTTGAGCAACACAAGATATACATGTTTTTATCTACATCATATCTTATAGGACTCATATTGACACGGCGATTTGGCTGGTCTCACCTCGAGGTTGGAGGGGGTCAGTGACGGGGACGACGGCGGGGATAATGGAGGAGCTCATTGATTTCTGCAAAAACAAAAACCCTATAAGTTATCACTAATACATCCCGAATAGTATCATACATATAACATCACTAATACAACTAAAATCCTAGCGAACGATGGTTTTCGACGACGAGGATGCGGGATAGGCATCGTCGACGTCGATGCGGGAATAATTGCTTAAACTAAAAAAATAACAACAAATGTGACATGTTCAACTAGTTCTATTAATTCAACTAGTTCTTACTAAAAATAAACTTACTATAAATAGAAATACACTAGTTCTTTCTAAAAATAAACCACTTCCAGTAGTTATATTAATTTTCTTACTAAAAATATATTAGTTCTATTAATTCAACTAGTTCTTGCTAAAACTAAACTAGTTCAACTAGTTTATTAATTTACTTACTAATTATTTTAAACACTTACTAAAAACAGTAAAAAAAAACTACAGTGTACAATAGTAAAAAACTACAGTGAAAAACAGAAAAAAAAGATGGAGGGAGGAGGGGAAGGGAGGAGGAAGGAGAGAATAGGAGGGGGGAGGCCGGTGGGATCGGAGGAGGGGGGTGGGGGAGGAGGGGGAGGGGCGGCCGAAGGAGGAGGACGGAGGGGGCGGCCGGAGGAGTGCGGCCGGAGGGGGAGGGGGAGGAGGGATTACCTCGACGAGGAGCAGCGCGCGGCGGCGGACGACGGGTTCAGCGCGGGCGAGGGCGAGTGAGAGGGAGAGTGAGTGAGTGGGTCAACCGCTCCAGGATAAGGTAAGTAAGTAGTAGCATGTTTTAGAGATATGTGATACTGCTACGGGACATAGCAGTAGCGCTGGTCAGGGATACGCGCTACTGCTAAGTGGGGCTAGCCATTTGCGCCTGGTACAAATATAGCAGCAACGCGCTTTCGCAGAATGCACTACTACTAAAGTAGTAGCAGAAGGGGGTCTATTTAAAAACGCTACTACTAAGTAGTAGTAGCGCCCTGTTTTGTCCAGCGCTACTGCTAAGATGTTAAGTATAAGGTTTTCCCTAGTAGTGTTATTGTGATAATCATCTTTTTTGTTACTTTCCAGATTCTCCAGATCAGCTTCAGTGATTTCCTC
>JAHHZJ010007322.1:0-18569 GCA_021437245.1 Aegilops speltoides | reverse complement strand
CTTTCCCGCTCGAGAGGTAGTACTTCATCGAGCTCTACTTTCCTCCCACTTACTTTTTCGAGAGAAACTTTTCTAAAAAGCATCCGTTTGGCAACAAAGATCTTGCCTTCGATCTTAAGTAGAAGGTATACCGATAGCTTCCTTAGGGTATCCTATGAATACGCATTTTTCCGACTTGGGTTCGAGCTCAGTTGAAGTTTTGACATAAGCATCGATCCCCAAACTTTTAGAAACGATAGCTTAGGTTTCTTCCCAAACCATAATTCATACGGTGTCGCCTCAACGGATTTAGACGGTGCCCTATTTAAAGTGAATGTAGCTGTCTCTAGAGCGATCCCCAAAATGATAGCGTAAATCGGTAAGAGACATCATAGACCGCACCATATCCAATAGAGTGCGACACGACGCTCGACACACCGCTTCCTGAGGTGTTCCAGCGGCGTGAGTTGTGAAACGATTCCACATTTTCTTAAGTGTGAGCCAAATTGTGACTTAAATATTCTCCTCCACGATCCGATCGAGAGAACTTTATCTTTCACACGCTGATTCTCCACCTCACTCTGAAATTCCTTGAACTTTTCAAAGGTCTCAGACTTGTGTTTCATTAAGTAGACATACCCATATCTACTTAAGTCATCAGTGAGAGTGAGAACATAACGATATCCTCCATGAGCCTCAACGCCATTGGACCGCACACATCGGTATGTATGATTTCCAACAAGTTGGTTGCTCGCCCATTGTTCCGAGAACGGAGTCTTGGTCATTTTGCCCAAGAGGCAAGGTTCGCATGTGTCAAACGATTCATAATCAAGAGACTCTAAAAGTCCATCAGATGGAGCTTCTTCATGCGCTTGACACCAATGTGACCAAGGCAAAGGCCACAAGTATGTGGGACTATCGTTATCAACTTTACATCTTTTGCATCCACACTATGAACATGTGTAATATTACGCCGAGATTCATTAAGAATAAACCATTGACCATCGGAGCATGACCATAAAACATATCTCTCATATAAATCGAACAACCATTATTCTCAGACTTAAATGAGTAGCCATCTCGTATCAAACGAGATCCAGATACAATGTTCATGCTCAAACTTGGCACTAAATAACAATTATTGAGGTTTAAAACTAATCCCAGAGGTAAATGTAGAGGCAGCGTCGACGGCGATCACATCGACTCGAACCATTCCCGACGCCAGATCGTCACCTCGCCCTTCGCCAGTCCGCTTATTCCGCAGCTCCTGCAGTGAGTTACATATGTGAGCAACGGCACCGTATCAAATACCGTGAGTTACTACGAGTAATCGTAAGGTACACATCAATTACATGTATATCAAATATACCTTTGGTGTGCCGGCCTTCTTATCCGCTAAGTATTTGGGGCGTTCCGCTCCAAAGGTTCTTTCCTTGCAATAAAAGCACTCGCCTCGTGCTTGGGTCCATTCTTTGACTTCTTCCCGCAACAAGCTTACGGCGCGCAACATCTTTTGCCGCCCTTCTTGAAGTTCTTCTTACCCTTGCCCTTCTTGAACTTAGTGGTCTTATTGACCATCAACACTTGATGTTCTTTCTTGATTTCAGCCTCACGACTTCAGATCGAGAACACTTCAGAATGGTCTTTACCATCCCTCGCATGTTGTAGTTCATCACAAAGCTCTTGTAGCTTGGTGGGAGCGATCGAGGATTCTCACAATGACCGCCATCTCGGGAGGTTAATATTCAATGGTCATACGAAAGGCAACCCTGCATATCTTTAGGATGTGCTCACGATGTAACTGTTCTCCTCCATCTTACAACTGTAGAACTTGTCGGAGACATCATATCTCTCGACCCGGCATGAGCTTGGAAAACTAGTTTCAGCTCTTCAACATCTCATATGCTCCGTGATGCTCAAAACGCTTTTGGAGCCCCGGTTCTAAGTCAGAGCATGCCGCACCGAACGAGGGAGTAATCATCAGCCGAAGTTTGCTGCGCTCATAACGTCGGTTCTTCGACGGAGCGGCACCTAGCGTCCTTCTAGGACATATTGTTTCCGGCAGCTATGAGGATGATCTCGTGTTCCGACCCAATCCGATAGTTGCTGCCATCATCTTTCAGCTTTGGTTTTCTAGGAACGCTGAAGTTCATGTTGACATTAGCGCTGGCCATTGATCTACAAGACATATTTGCAAAGGTTTTAGACTAAGTTCATGATAATAAAGTCCTTAATCAAAATTATGAACTCCCACTTAGATTAGACATCCTCTAGTCATCTAAGTGTTACACGATCCGAGTCGATCAGCCCGTGTCCGATCATCACGGAGACGGACTAGTCATCATCGGTGAACATCTTCATGTTGATCGATCTTCCATACGACTCGTGTTCGACCTTTCGGTCTCCGTGTTCCGAGGCCATGTCTCGCACATGCTAGGCTCGCCAAGTTAACCCTAAGTGTTTTCGCATGTAAAACTGTCTTACACCCGCTGTATGTGAACGTAAGGATCCATCACACCCCATCATCACGGGTGCTTAGAAACGATTTAACCGTAGCAACGGTGCACGCTTAGGGAGAACACTTTGAAATTTTATAAGGGATCATCTTATTTACTACCGTCAGTCCTAAGTAAACAAGATGCATAAACATAATAAACATCACATGCAATTATATAGTTGTGACATGATATGGCCAATATCATCAAGCTCCATTGATCTCCATCTTCGGGCTCCATGATCATCTTGTCACCGCTTGACACCATGATCTCCATCATCATGATCTCCATCATCGTGTCTTCATGAAGTTGTCACGCTAACGACTACTTTACTTCTATGACTAACGCTTAGTAATGAAGCAAAGTAGTTTACATGGCTCTTCAATGACACGCAGGTCATACAAAAATAAAGACAACTCCTATGGTCCGCCGTTGTCATACTCATCGACATGCAAGTCGTGAATCCTATTACAAGAACATGATCTCATACATCACAATTCATCATTCATCACAACTTCGCCATATCACATCACATGATCAATCGCTGCAAAAACAAGTTAGACGCCCTCTATGTTGTTTGCATCTTTACGTGGCTGCGATTGTTCTAGCAAGAACGCTTTACCTACTAATCACCACAACGTGATTTTGTCAACTTCTATTTACCCTTCATAAGGGCCCTGTTCATCGAATCCGCTCCAACTAAAGTGGAGAGACAGACACCCGCCAGCCACCTTATGCAACTAGTGCATGTCACCGGTGGAACCGGTCTCACGAAGCGCACGTAAGGTTGGTCCGCCGCTTCATCCCACAATACCGCTGAGCAAGAAAAGACTAGTAGAGGCAAGTAAGATGACAAGATCAACGCCCACAACAAATTTGTGTTCTACTCGCATTAGAGAACTACGATAAACCTGCTCGATACCACGTGGGGAACGCTGAAAATTAAAATTTTTCCACGGCTTCACCAAGATCCATCTATGAGTTCATCTACAACGAGTAACGAGAGAGATGACATCTACATACCACTTGTAGATCGCGCGTGAAGCTTGCAAGGTGATGATGGAGTCGATTAACGTGATTCAGATCACCGATGCCAAGTGCTGAACGGACAGCACCCTGCTCAACACACGACGGACGATCGACATCTCCTCCTTCTTGATCCAGCAAGGGGAAGGAGAGGTTGAGGAAGACAGCCCACCGGCAACGACGGCGTGATGATGGTGGAGAAGCAAGATTCCTTGTGGCTTCGCCAAGCTCTACGGAGGAGGAGAGTGTTGGGAGGGAGGGCTGCGCCTTGGGTGTTGTGTACAGCAGCCCCCCCCCTTTATATAGGCCCCTGTAGGGCCCTGAGATCCAATCTGTGGGGCGGCGTGGGGGTGGAGGCCCCTGCTGGGGCGCCACCCCTAGGGTTTCAACCCTAGGCCAGGGTGGGCCTAGGGGCGACCAGCCCCGTGGGCTGGTTCCTTCCCTGCCCATGGGGCCTCCCGGATAGGTGGCCCCACCTGTGGACTGACCTTTCCGTGGTCCCGATTTTACCGAAACCCCAAACTTTCCCGATGGTCAAACACCACTTCCTATATATTATTCTTGCTCCGACCCTTCCGAACTCCTCGTGACGTCCGGATCTCATCCGGACCAACAACATTCGTGGTCACATACTTGACTTCCTACAAACCCTAGCGCCACCGAACCTTATTTGACCCTACGGTCGGGAGACACGCAGACATGACCGAGACGACTTCGGCAATAACCAACCGGGTCCGATATCCATGTTGGCTCCTACATGCTCCTCGATGATTTCATCGGTTGAACCACGGTCGAGGATTCGATCAAACCCTGATACAACCTTTGTCAATCGGTATCGCATTTGCCCGAGACCCGATCGACGGATCCCAATACCTTGTTCACCTGCTCCCGGCAAGTCACTTTACTGCATCAGAATGCATGATCCCGTACAACACCTTGGTCACATTGAGCTCATTATGATGATGCATTACCGAGGGGCCTAAGAGATACCTCTCCACATACGGAGGACAAATCCAGCCTCGATCCGGTCAACCCAATGATACTTTCGAGATACCGAATGCACCTTTATAGTCACCCAGATTGCCAGGACGCTTTGATACACCCAAGGCACTCCTACGGTAACCGGAGTTACACGATCTCATGGTCGAAGGAATAGATACTTGACATTGGCAAAGCTTCTAGCAAACTAACTATACGATCTTTATGCTATGCTTATGATTGTCTTGTCCATCACATCATTCTCCTAATGATGTGATCTCTATCAACACATCCTATGTCCATAGTCGAAACCATGACTATCTATTGATCACAACGAGCTAGTCAACTAGAGGCTCACTAGGGACTCATTGGGTCTTAGTGTTCACACGCAGTATTACGATTTCCGATAATACATTTATAGCATGAACAAAAGACAATTATCATGAACATTGAAATATAATAATCCTTTTATTTTCTTGTTACGATGATTTTTCCACTTCACTCGAAATTCTTTGAACCTTTCAACTATTTCAGACTTATGTTTCATCAAGTAGATATACCCATATCTGCTCAAATCATCTTGTGAAGGTCGAAATAATGATACTTGCCACGAGCCTTCATACTTATTGGTCTCGCATACATCAAGATGTATTATTTCCAATAAGTCGGTAGTTCGCTCCATTGTTCAAGAACGGAGTTTTAGTCATCTTGCCCAAAAGGCACGGTTCGCAAGCATCAAATGATTCATAACAAGTGATTCCAAAATCCATCTTTATGGAGTTTCTTCATGCGCTTTACAATCGATATGACCAAACGGCAAAGTGCACAAATAAGTTGCACTATCATTATTAACTTTGCATCTTTTGGCTTCAATATTACGTAATATGTGTATCACACGATCGAGATCCAACAAACCATTTTCATTGGGTGTATGACCATAGAAGGTTTTATTCATGTAGATGTAACAACAATTATTCTCTAACTTACATGAATAACCATATTGCAATAAACATGATCAAATCATATTCATGCTCAACGCAAACACCAAATAACACTTATTTAGGTTTAACACTAATCCCGAAAGTATAGGGAGTGCGATGATGATCATATCAATCTTGGAACTATTTCCAACACATCGTCACTTCACCCTTAACTAGTCTCTGCTTATTCTGCAACTCCGCTTCGAGTTACTAATCTTAGCAACCTAACAAGTATCAAATACTCAGGGCTACTATAAACACTAGTAAGGCACACATCAATAATCCGTATATCAAATATACCCTTGTTCACTTTGCCATCCTTCTTATCCACCAAATATTCGTGGCATTTCCGCTCCAATGACCATTTTCTAGTAAGCATCGCTTCAGGCTTTGTCCAGCTTGAGCTTCTTCGGAGTGACAACTTGCTTGTCTTTCCACTTGAAGTTCCCTATCTTTCCCTTTGCCCTTTCTTGAAACTAGTGGTCTTGTCAATCATCAACACTTGATGCTCTTTCTTGATTTCTACCTTCACGATTTCAACATCACGAAGAGCTGAATCGCTCCATCCCTTGCATACTATAGTTCATCATGAAGTTCTATTAACTCGGTGATGGTGACTAGAGAATTTTGTCAATCACTATCTTATCCGGAAGAATAACTCCCACTTGATTCAAGCGATTGTAGTACCTGCATAACTGAGCACATGCTCACTAGTTGAGCGATTCTCCTCCATCTTTAGCTATAGAACTTGTTGGAGACTTCATATCTCTCAACTCGGTATTTGCTTGAAATATTAACTTCAATTCCTGGAACATCTCATATGGTCCATGACGCTCAAAACATCTTTGAAGTCCCGATTCTAAGCCATAAAGCATGGTGCACAAAACTATCAAGTAGTCATCATATTGAGCTAGCCAAATGTTCATAACGCCCGATTCCGCCTCGCAATAGGTCCGTCACCTAGCGGTGCATTAAGGACATAATTCTTCCAGGCAGAATGAGGATAAACCTCGATCACGGATCCAATCCGCATCATTGCTACTAACATCTTTCAACATAATTTTCTAGGAACATATCAAAATAAACATATGAAAGCAACAACGCAAGCTATTGATCTACAACATAATTTGCAAAATACTACCAGACTAAGTTCATGATAAATTTAAGTTCAATTAATTATATTACTTAAGAACTCCCACTTAGACGACATCTCTAGTCATCTAGGTGATCACGTGATCCAAATCAACTAAACGATGTCCGATCATCACGTGAGATGGAGTAGTTTCAATGGTGAACATCACTATGTTGATCATATCTACTATATGATTCACGCCGACCTTTCGGTCTCCGTGTTCCGAGGCCATATCTCAGATATGCTAGGCTCGCCAAGTATAACCTGAGTATTCCGCGTGCAACTGTTTTGCACCCGCTGTATTTGAACGAGAGCCTATCACACCCGATCATCACGGGTGTCTCAAAGACGAAGAACTTTCGAACGGTGCATACTCTGGAGAACACTTCTTGATAATTAGTGAGAGATCATCTTAAATGCTACCGCCAATCAAAGCAAGATAGGATGCATAAAGGATAAACATCACATGCAATCAATATAAGTGATATGATATGGCCATCATCATCTTGTGCTTGTGATCTCCATCTTCAAGCACCGCGTGATCACCATCATCACCGTGCGACACCTTGATCTCCATCGTAGCATCGTTGTCGCACGCCATCTATTGCTTCTACGACTATCGCTACCGCTTAGTGATAAAGTAAAGCAATTAGTATGCTTGCATTTCATACAATAAAGCGACAACCATATGGCTCCTGCCAGTTGCCGATAACTTCGTTACAAAACATGATCATTTCATACAATAAAATATAGCATCACATCTTGGCCATATCACATCACAACATGCCCTGCAAAACAAGTTAGACGCCCTCTACTTTGTTGTTGCAAACTTTACGGGCTGCTACGGGCTTAAGCAAGAACCAATCTCACCTACGCATCAAAACCACAACGATAGTTTGTCAAATAGACTCCGTTTTAACCTTCACAAGGACCGGCGAGCACACTCGGTTCAACTAAAGTTGGAGAAACAGACACCGCTAGTCACCTGTGCAAAGCACGGCGGTAAACCAGTCTCGCAGAAGCTGACGCGTAATGTCGGCCCGGCCGCTTCATCCAACAATACCGCTGAATCAAAGTATGACATGCTGGTAGGCAGATGACTTATATCGCCCACAACTCATTTGTGTTCTACTCGGCATATTACATCAAACCATAAAACCTAGGCTCGGATGCCATCTGGGGAACGAGTAATTTCAAAAATTTCTACGCACACGCAAGATCATGGTGATGACATTGCAACGAGGGGAGAGTGTTGTCTACGCACTTCGAGACCGGCGGAAGCGCTGACAAGCGAGTGGAAGTAGTCGACGCCTTCCCGGTTCAACCGATCCAGCACCGCATTCGCACCTCCGAAGTTCTTGACACGCCAGACAGCTCGATGACGCACCTCGATCTCCGATCCAGAGGGTGCCGAGGGGGAGTTCCACAAGACGACGGCGTGAGGACGATCTTGATGTTCTCCTGCCGCAGGCTTCGCCAAGCACCGCCAATATGACCGAGGTGTAATATCGTGGAGGGAGCACCGACACGCTAAGGAACGATCTCAATGATCAACTTGTGTGTCCTAGGGTGCCCCTACCCTCGTGATATAAAGGAGGAGAGGAGGAGGAGGCCCAAGGGGGCGGCCATAGAGGAGGGGGAAACCTACTTCCCTTTTTTTCCTTATCTTATTTGGAGGGGAAGGAAAGAGTACTAGTATTAGGTAAGTACTAGTAGTAGTAATAGGAAGAGGGGAAGAGAGGAAAGGGGGGCCCCCTCCCAATTGGATTAGCTGGCGCCTCCCTTGTTCCTCTCCTTCTTCCTATATGGGCCCAATAAGGCCCATATACCTCCGGGGTTCCGAACCTCCCGGTAGCTCCAAACTTCTCCGAACCTTTCCGTGTCCAAATATATCCGTCCAATATATCAATCTTTATGTCTCGACCATTTCGAGACTCCTCGTTATGTCCGTGATCACATCCGGACTCAACAAACTTCGTACATCAAAATACATTAACTCATAATATAACCGCATCGAAACCTTAAGCGCGGACCCTACGGTTCGAGAACAATGTAGACATGACCGAGACACGCTCGGTCAATAACCAATAGCGGACCTGGATGCCCATATTGGTTCCTACATATTCTACGAAGATCTTTATCGTCAAACCGCATAACAACATAGCTATTCCCTTTGTCATCGGTATGTTACTTGCCCGAGATTTGATCGTCGGTATCCAATACCTAGTTCAATCTCGCTGCCGCAAGTCTTTTACTCGCTCCGTAATACGTCATCTCATAACTAACTCATTAGTTACATGCTTGCAAGGCTTGGGTGATGAGTATTACCGAGAGGGCCCAGAGATACCTCTCCCACAATCGGAGTGACAAAACCTAATCTCAATTATGCTAACTCAACATGTACCTTCGGAAACACCTGTAGTACTCTTTATAATCACCCATTACGCGACGCTTGGTAGTACCAAAGTGTTCTTCCGTAAACGGAGTTACACAATCCTCATAGTTACAGGAACATGTATAAGTCATGAAGAAAGCAATAGCGACATACTAAACGATCAAGTGCTAAGCTAACGGAATGGGTTGTCAATCACATCATTCTCCTAATGATGTGATCCGTTAATCAAATGACAACTCTTTTGTCCATGGCTAGGAAACATAACCATCTCTCGATAAACGAGCTAGTCAAGTAGAGGCATACTAGTGACACTATGTTTGTCTATGTATTCACACATGTATTATGTTTCCGGTTAATACAATTATAGCATTAATAATAAACATTTATCATGAAATAAGGAAATAAATAATAACTTTATTATTGCCTCTAGGGCATATTTCCTTCAAATATCGCCTCCCCCACCATGCCTTGAGAGACCCGATGTGTCTAATATGGCATTAACCAAATCAGTTAGAGTATGGTTCTTTCTTTCGCCACCCCATTTGACCGAGGTGAGTAGGGAGGCGCCCTCTCATGGATTATACCATGTTCCGCATAAAAGCATCAAACTCATTGGAAAAATACTTCCACCACGGTCGGACCTAAGCCTCTTGATTTTTCGATCAAGTTGGTTTTCCACTTCAGCTTTATAGATCTTGAAAAGTTCAAAGCCTCATCCTTAGATTTCGTAAGATACACACAGCAGTATCTAGTGGAGTCATCAATTAACGCCATGAAATATTTCTTCCACCTTTTTTCAAAACACCATTCATTTCACATAGATCTGAATGTATAAGTTCTAGTGGTGTAAGATTTCGCTCCATCACGGAGATTTACGAGGTTGCTTAGCTTGCAACACACTTGACACTTAGATCCCTTAACGGTGGTAAAACTAGGATTAAGTTCAACTTCGCTAGTCGCGACATGCAACCAAAGTTAATATGACAAAGTCGTGAATGCCACACATTTGATTCACTATTGTTGCAAATATGATTAACAACTTTATTGCAAACATCCGATAGGATAAACGAAACAGGCCTCCCGACTCATAGCCTTTACCAACAAAGGTTCCATACTTGGATATTACAAATTTATTCGACTCAAAGACAAGCTTGTAGCCATCTCTACACATAAGAGATCCGCTAATAAGATTTTTATTGACGGAGGGACATAATGCACGTTTTCACCGCACGATCTTTCCCAAGTAAACTTCAGATCGACCTGCCAACACCACTTCAATGTAAGCACTTGAACCATTGCCCATCAGCACGGTTGAAGTCCATGCGGTCCGATAAGACGAAAACATAGAAATATCACCGCATACATGCACATTAGCAACCGTGTCAATTAACCAATCAGAGAATGACATACGAAAGAATAGTGGAAATATACCATACCCAAGATCCTTCATGTCAATGTCTCCGATAACAACATTAGCGGTCTTGCCGCTTTCCTGTGATGACGCTTGTCATAGCGATTGGGGCAACTAGGAGCCCAATGATCAGATCTCCACACATGACAAGCACCTTTCTTCTTGCCATTCTTCTTCTTGAAGTTCGTGTTTGCACAGCCTTGTTCTTCCCATCAAACTTTGCTTTACCATCAAACTTGCCCTTGTTCTTGAACTTGTGGGGCTGGAAGTTTTGCTTGCATCACATTGGCACTAGATCCTCCTCAATACCTCGAGCACGTGTCCTTTGCTCTCGCCTTTTCTTCCACATCAAGAGTGCCAATGAGATTCGGACGGAAAACTCCTGCTCTTATGCTTCAAGAGTAGCAAAGTTCCTCCATTAAGGAGGAAGCTTAGTGATGATACCCGCAACAAACTTGTCCAAGAGGATACAATTGAAGTGCTCAAGTTCTCTAGCAAATGATCATCTCGTGAGCCTGCTCAACCACGAGCGCTCTTCACCATCCTGTAATCATAGAATTGCTCCATGATGTACAGCTCAAGGCGCATCCGAGACCCCAAACTTGGCCTCGAAAAGGCCCCACATATCTTTTCCATTGTCAATTAACGATAAGCATCAACTATGTTCTCACTAAGAACACTCAAGAGAGCAGCCTTAAACAAGGTATCCATTTTCGAAAAGCTTGTGCCTGTGGGCATCTTGCTCTCCTTCAGTTTGCCAAGAGTGGCGCATAACAACTCATGGTTTGAAACCATAAGACTGCTCTCACGCCACCTCTTATAGTGGATACCCTCAAACATAGGAGGTCTCATGGAAGTAGAAAACCATTTGGGGTAAATTGCCTATAATAAGGTTTTGGATTGTTGGAAATATGAGCAATTTCCCAAATGATTTTATTAACAGAAATACTAGATAAAGCATGACTAAAATAGTAGAGATAAAGCAAGTCATGCTCGACAGAGTTAAGGTAATAGCTTCGATATATGAACCGTAGCCTAACATATCTATAGGCATAGTAGAACTAGTTGCATATATGAAGTAGAATCTAACATATGTAGGGCAAGTACTAGTAGAGGTAATGTGGCAGACATGTGATGAAAGAAGAAGACATACGACAGCAGCAAAGAGACCGGACTTGGGGTCGGTGTCTCGCCAGCCATGTCGCCGAGGAGGTTGTCGCAAGCAACGGATCATCCGTGATGAAGCAGCCAGAGTGCGCAGAGCGCCCCCAAAACCTTATCACCCTTCTCCCAGACAGACTCAAAAGGTGCGGTTGAGGAAGACAACAGCAAGCAGAGAATGGAACTTGTGTGGCGAGAGGAAGAGGACCTTCGATGTGTCTCTCTCGAGAGGAGCGACCTCTTATATAGACACAAGAGATGGATGCGACGGAGGAGGAGGAGGCAGCGTGGATGTCCCTCTTGTTCTCATGCTCGCAAGTAGGGAAAGAACCTCCCTTATAAGGAGGTCCAACTCCCACTAGACTAGCAATGTGGGACTAAACTTTAGTAGTGTCCCTTGCCTTGCACAAATGGGCTAAGTGGGCCTCTAGGATTTATTAGGAATTTCTGAAATAGTTATTGGGCTGCCCCAATATAGACTAAATTCCAGCAAGGAGTTCGCAGGCCGGCCACGGACCACGGCCTGCAAGCTTGCAAGGGGCGGTGGCCATGGCGGGAGGCGGCGCTGAGCTCGGGCGCGCATGCCTCTCATGCTCCTTCTTTCTTTCTTCCCCAACTCTCTCTTGCATCGTCGTCGCCTTGCCGCCTCGCAGCAAAGAGATCGAGGAAGAGGCGGAGTCGGGTCAATCGAACTGTTGCATGAGGATGCGGCACTCCCTGTTCCATCTAGATCAATGGGCACAGAGGGAGGTGGAAAAAGAGCCACGACCTTCGAGCAGGAGGCTGCCGCCTAACACGATCTGATCGGCTATTTTATCCATGAGCTGGAGGATAAGGTATTCACCTCTAAAATCACACTTCTGTTTTTCCCGTTTCCATCTGAAATATGGATTACCAATATACTACTCTCACTTGGATTTGCACATGAAAGTAGTATAAATACTTGCACCGAACTGTATGATTTGTTGAGCCAAGTGTTGAGACTGATATGGCATCTTTATGCTTTCAGAGAAGTGCATCTCTAAAATTCAGAGTTTTTAACAAAAGAGACGATCTAGACGATGGTTGCATGAGTGGTTCCAGTGTCATATACGCCAACATGGTAAGCATGTCTTCTTGTCTGATTCTAAGTTAGTTGTAGAAGTATTCCATGCTACTATTTGTTGACCAGAATTCGCTACCAGGTTGGAGATTTGGGAACGGATGCTGCGCCAAGAACGAGTGACCAAGGTGCTGAACTAACAGCAGGGGCAGAATGATTCTTCAGGTACCAACATAGCCGCGACTAGAGAATTAAGTTAACTGTTTGCCTTTACTTGAAGCTCCAAATTGTAGTTATTTTATTCATTCACTAATTTGGTATAATCCTAATCTAGGAGGATTATCACTGTATGATATGAGATTCTGACGCTTAGCAATGATAAAATCTGACATTGAATGGCTCTTTTCGAAGTACAGTTGTAAGATCTATGATTCTAGCTTCGACCTTTAACTGGACAGTACTAATTGGGCATATAATTGATGATTTATGCACAACAAGATATTCTGTTGCCTTTTGTTCTTCAATCAGATTCATCTAGCCCTTTGTTGACTTTCTAATTGTTTCACCCTCTACCTCTGAAATTTAGAAATCGGAGAAAGGTTATTGGCATATCCCCGCACGATTTAAGATTTGCTAGAGAGGAAGAGGACCATAATGTTTTTCTATGATTGGGGACATACATAATACATATAGATAAATTTGGACTCATTTATAACAGAGATTTCTTGCCAAAATATTAACTCTCTCCAGCAGTGGGCACTGTCAAGGTAATAATAGGAATTTGCTGAACCTAATTAATGAAAGCGGGATGGTATCCGATTGAGAACCTTCAACTAAATGGGCTTACGAACAATCAACATCAAATAGTTCCAAATTAACAAACGTTGTTTTATGAAAATACTAATTTAAGAATTTGATGAATCTATAATTCTACATAATCACTTAGTGTTTTGTTTGATCATTAGGTTATCCTAGACGACTTGGGGACAATATCATCAATTTCTTGCATACTGCAATGCAAGTTCAAAAAGGCAGTTTCTTATTATCTCTGTGTTCATCTAACTGCCAACAATCATAAAAGGATGCACCTAATGAGGTAGACTCCGTTCTATGCATTTTTTGAAGTGTACATATGGTGTAACTGATTAACAAAACATTGTTCAACCTTCTATGAGTCCACCTAGGGAGCTGCACAGATTTGGAACAACTTCCAGAACAGGAATCCAAGGATTTTGGTTTGGTACCACTAAGCTGCCAGAGCAAGATAGCTGGGATGTGAGTCCCTAGGGCAATGATAAATCACAAATTGGCTGATCTTCGATGGGAAGCATCAGACAATGCCAATGTCCAGTAGTAAGATTTGATTGTGCAGGTGATCAAGCCAAGATAAGTGTGTGTACATCCCTTTAGTCCAAATTAAGAAAAATATGATTTCTGCTATGATAGTTTCCACAATAGTTTGGCCCTTGAGACACTTCCACTGTATGCATGTGTGTTCTTTTTTCCAGAGATATGCATGTCTATTGATCATTATTGGAATTGGTTCGACAAACTGTGTATATGTGACAAATTTACTAATATACTGACCCAGCCTGATAATATGACTAATCCATACAGTGGATATGCGCCAATGCTCAAATTTGAAAAATGAAGGATTCAACTTTTTTGAATTATTATGGGTGAAGTCGCGAGTATGCCCATCAATCGAAAAGTATATAGTTCGACTTAGTCGTAGGTTCTGTAGTAGTCTTGCCTTGGCTCTGCTGCTCTCCTCTCTGCTCCTTGCTGGCTGTGGTTGTCCCATCTCTCCTAGCGCTGCTGCTGCAGCACTTTTCTGAAGCTCTTCTCAAACCCGTTGCTGCAGTTCTTCTCAAACTCCAACCAGTTGCTGCTTCTCTCTCTCTCTCAACTTTTCTGTAATTATGTGAACCATTGTTGTGCGATTATATGATTTGTGGTACCTTCTGCAAAGTGCTAGCAACTACATATTGTCCAAAAAAATTTCTAAATGTCATGAGGCATGAGCTACAAATTTTCTCAAGAATGACAAGGCATGCATGCAATTTTAATAATACTTTTGGCTCTCATTTATCTGTTGCCATAGAGCATCGATAATATAGAAGAGTCAATCGAACATAGCTCTTTGAATATCGGACAAAATATTGGTTTCCTGATTTATAAGAAGATTCTTTTATGTATTTAGCTACATGATTGTAATTTGATCGCTTTTCTTTCAACTTTTTTTGCCGACTATGATATTTCCTTAGGTTCACCTTGACCTTCATTGCCCGTAAGAGCTTAAGTAAATTGATGTTGTATCATCAGAATCTGTAGCCTTGCACAGTTTTTCTTGCATGCACTGAAATCCTCTTTGTCACAGGATGAATCAGAAACTGAAGATGATGATCCCATGAACACAGAAGAAGCTTCCTCTGTCCTCATCGCTACACTGCAGTCTTTCAGCCAAGCTCTGGTGAATGACGACGAAGAAAAGATACAGTGACAGAGGTATATGTAGATGTCTTCTTGCGTCCTACCCTAGATGACAGGGGCTCTCTCACCAGCAAAATAGCTACTCTGGATGCGCAGATGACGATCGCAAGAGACTGTACCTTATGGATAAGTAAATGACTCTGAGGTCTACATGTCAAGTATAGAAAGAAAACCTGACGACGACAAATGTACCGCCGGGAGCTTTGCTGCCACTTCTTTGCCAGCCGGAGTGGCCTGTTTTAGTGATGATCATGGTGTACATGCGTGTATATGTTGTGTTTTGATAGACTGTACTACAAGATTTTCTTGGGATTGGTACTTCTGTTTTTGTATGCTATGAAGAGTCGTAGTGTATGCTGGTTCCGTATATTCTGTTTGTACGTCTGGTTGGCAGGAGATTAAGCAATAGGCGAGGTTTCGTATCTTCTCATTGGTTGCTATGCATCTTGCCGTGCATACTGAGCTTCTTTGGGTCCAAGGTATTCTCTTTCTTTCTTTCTTTCATGAAGAGGTTAAGTCGGAGGAGAGGACCCGGATCCCGGACGGCGCGCTGCTTTGGTCCCACTCCACTCGCCATGTTTGTGTACCCAGCTCGGCCCTGCGCAGGTATTCACCCACCTCTCCACTGCCCCTGTAAGGACCTCCTTGATCTTGTACCTATCCAAATCCAAATCCTAGCAAATACACTTCAGAGCAAGGTACTGTTGTAGACCTCCTTCCAATCCACGATGACCCCTAACCAATACATGTGCAGGCATTGTCCGTTACATTTCAGAGCAAGGTATCGGAAAATAGTAGATGCATGTTGCACAGAGATGTTATTTCGCATGCATGAATTCTAATTTAAGCTTAAAGTTAGGCATTTCTAATCGCACATACCACAATTTTTTTTACTGTTCACTACATCTTTTATCTCCAATTTGGATAGTCTAAGTGATAACTCGTTAGTCTGATTTCTCTTAAAAGTTTGCTAGAGGCTATAGATGACCTTCTGGATTTTCTTCAATATTTTTTGGAGCGCAACAGTATGAACTGGTTTCCCATCAGGGCTGTATTTTCTTTTCTTTGATAGAATCTATAGTCATGTATTTCCGTTTCATGTTTCCATGTTTGCCATTATATGTGCCTTTCTTGCTGAGCTCTATTTGGATGAACTTTTGTTGTTGTGTGATGTGGCTACATGGGCATGAACGGACATTTTGATCTGACCTGGTTTGAGATGTTCCTTTATGCTTGACTCAGGCACTCAGCTACGTGTGGTCTGATGACAATCGACAAAATCTCTGTTAAAAGTATTTGTAATTACTAGCAGCATTCCATAATTTGTATCGGGTCATCCCGGTGTCGCAACCAAGGAAGGACAAACAGGGTCGGTCATCCCCACAGATAAAAACATTATCAAGCCTTACTTTTTGCAACTTGCCTTGTTTCTGTTTCTTTTAGAGGAGAGATAGCAATTTGAGTCATTACAGTTGTGTTGCACGAACACTGCTAGACTGCGATGTGTCGGGATCATAATTGCTACACTCAATGGTTACACTGTCCTTATTTCTGAAGTTTGCAAAAATTCTATTATAAAAATGTTGCATAATGGCACGTGGAGCAATTTCTACTTAATATTTCGCCCGGTGCAACGCACGGGCATGTTAAACTATCTACCACTACAGGTTTGGCCAGTCGAGGTTGGATAGCAGAGGATCTTTATATTTATGCTGACGATAGTTGTTGATGATTTTTAGGGTGTTATATAAACTTGCTATACCCCGTTGCAACGCACGGGCATTTGTGCTAGTAATAATAAAGCACGGATTGAGGTTGACTTTGTCGGATTCACCGTCACAATACACTTTCTTCTCATGTCATAATACGCTTTTACGATTTGTATAGACAAAATCATAATATAAACGAGGTGGTACTAATTTAGGGAACCGTTTGTAGTTTTGTCCGTCGTCAAAATTCTGTAGTTTGACACATCGCTGCTTTGGGCCGGCCCACGCCGCGTTCACCGCAAGCACACGGCACACAGGTCTTACAATTCGTCTACAACTTGATCCTAAAAAAAATACAATTCGTCAACTGGGACACCTCCGAGCAAAGTAGAAAGGGGATCGATGGAGTTTAGGTCACGTCGTCCCCCACCCAGATCGCTGCTCCCACCGATTTGCGAACCTACCGGCGCCCTCCACCACCCGTTCCCACGATCCCCAACTCTGCAGCCGTGGCCACCACATCTTCCAACGGTCCCTTCGATCTCAGATACGGTCGACGGGGAACATGCGCTGCCTCTAAAGGCTGGACGCGCGGCGGTGCTGTGGCTAGAGTTCCAGGCGCTCAACTGGGACTGGTAGGCGTTGTGTGTGGTGGCGCAGCCAGTCGGCTGCCTGCACGCCATGGCAGAGAGCGGGGCGAGGATTTTAGAGCATATGCACCGGGGCCGCGCTATCGCGGGCGTTCGTTTGCAGCCGTCATTCTCGAGATGTGCGTCAGCCCAGGGATCTTTACTAGTCATTACGAGTAGTAACAAAGCTATGGACTGTGGACTTTATTCTGCACTCTGCACTATCTTGTCCGCACTCCCTCTCCTGCATGTGACCTCCTCTTTCTCAAATGACCTTTTTTATTCACCGCAGGCATGGACGACCACGTCTTCTCTCTCTATCTCTCTGGATTCCTCTCTCTATATATCTCTGAATGGCTCATATTGTAGGCACTCTTTTCATTTCTTTCTTGTGTGCGCTAGTCTTCAAATAAGGGTTGGATCTACATCAGGAACACAAGGGTTGGCCGTTCTTGCGTTCTTGGGACATCTGGGTGGTTGACTCATCCAAGAAAACCTTGGTCTCCTTGAGCACCATCGCTATTGGAGGCAATGAGCCCGGGCTTGCTATGCTCACCTCCCCATCTCTGTCAACCATTTTTGGTCTCGTTCGGGTGCAGGGATCAGCTCTTCTGCTAGCCAACATGCTCGTCGAGGAAGACGATATAGCTGTCCCAAGGAACAAGAAGATGTAGGCGTGTAGTGTCCGTCCATGTGCTCCCAGGAATTTCGTCCAGCTCCTGTTGTCTCCTTGTGGGATGTGTACAGAGGTCTGATGAACAGTTCCTTATAGGCCCTAGGTGTATCACAGAAGCCAGTTTTCATTAGCGGTTGATGACGGCACAGATCCCTGCGCGTACTGGCGGCCAAGATAACGCGACCGGGGTGCAGATGCTCTATTGAATGTTTACGCAGAGAGCGGTGAGGCCGAGCACCAGCCCTTCGTTTCGAGTTCGGGGTTCCTTGATTTATTTTCAGCAGCAGCTTCATTACGTACCTCCTGTTCTTCCTCCACTATCTGTAGAATCTGAACTCGAGCTTTCAGCTGCAGCTTTTAGTATCCTGAGGCACTCATCAACTTCAGAATTACCACTGGGGTGACTTTTCTCAAGAAATATGGAAAGAAGCGAGGATTCTCAAGTAATAAGATAAGTGTGCTT